>JBBNBP010002699.1:0-124192 GCA_039737535.1 Lagodon rhomboides | reverse complement strand
TCACCAATACTATATAAAGCATTATCTGGGTGTCCCATCTCATCATATTTTCTCTCATCACCTGTACAGCAGCTCTCCTTCCAGTCACCCAGCAGGTAAGATCACAAACTTTAACTCACCATTAGATGGTTTATACTGTAGACCTTTAAATATTACAAGTGAAAAAGTGGCAGATTCAGTTGCAGTTTATTCTTTTTCTTTTTGATTCAGAACAGCGATGGCAGCAGCAGCTTGGTCCAGGAGCAGAGGAGTGTGGTGTCAGACCCACCAAAGGCCTGTTCTCCATCTTCACTCTGCTGTGTCTGGTTTTCCTCTCAAATTTACTGTTTCATAAAGACCAGCTGGTAAATACACTGATGTTGAACCTCTCTGTATCTAGAACATGTTCACATTCATTTGAAAGTCCTCAGCCATTGATGAGTCATCACAAAAAACACATTACTGTTGAAATGTTCTTATGTATTTCATTATTTTTATCTGAAGTTGTATGTGCTACATTAGCTGTTGATGAGCTGCTGTGATACTTACATGTTATGAAATGGAAATTCATGTTTATTCTCATTCTGGATTTGAAGGAAGAGATAAAGGAAAAGTTCAGAATGAACAAATGCGAATCCACGAGGTGAAGGTGAGTCAGTCACACAGTTCATGTTGCTCACATAAATTACTGTCAGAATAAGTTTGGAGAGTTGGAATACTGTGTGACTTTATGTACAGCAGTGCATACAAGGTATATGTTTATTTTTGTTTATTTTTTTTCCATTAGGCAGCACACGAGCGAGAAATGGGCCTCGTTGAACGGTCTCCTGAGGGAAAATCTGAGTCATATGGAGTCCCTGGAAACAATCATGAAGGAAAATGAAGAACAATTTCCTAATGACTCTCAAGTTCGGCAGGGTTTTGTACAGGGCTTCAAGTACTGCGTAGACAGAAACAAGATTATAGTAGATAAGACGGATAAGGAGCTGAGAGCACAAATAGAGAACACTGAAAAGAGACTGGAAGGACTTTGGAAAAAAATCACATTCCTTGAGGAGCAACAAGCTGAACTGTAAATCCCATGTCAGTCACAGCTTCCACCTCTGATATCACAGCTTTTGTATCTGTGAAATTTCTCTTTTTTATCCTTCAGCTTCATTTGAGTGTTTTTTCTCTGAACTGGCTTTGAAATCATGTTTGACATAAAGTAGGAAGTTAGAGAGAGACACATTATTGACAGGGATGTGAGGGGAGGTGTTGTATTACTTTTATTGAACACATTTACAAATGTACTGATGTGCAGCCATTACAGTGATGGTAATGGAAACAATGCTAATGCAGGATTAAATAAATAAACACATTTTACTCCTTCTATTTCTAGTTCAGTATATTAAGATGGATTACTAAAGAGAATCAGGTTTTTGTTTTCTTCTGCTGGTTTATTTTGATGGTTTTCCTGGAATAACAGAATCCACATTACAAACTATAATCTTCTACATTTCTACCTATATTGCTTTATTAAAATCAGGGCTATTGAAAACATATGCTGTAAAAATATTGGGAAAAGATGCCTGCGCTATTAATAAATGATAAAACTATGTTGCATGAAATTCAGCATGTGTGGGAAACCCAAATAAATGTCCTACATGGGAACTGTTGCTGTCTGTCGTTTCTTTCTTTGCAGCTGTGAAATACGAAGCCCAGAGTTCTAACACAAGTATTTTCTCTGTCTCTTTACTCGTACTGCAAAATTCACAACATTCAACATTTAATTAACCACATGTCATCTCAGGACAGCCAATCAGTAACGATGATTTAGCCTGCATCTGCCCTTTAAAATCTTTTGAAATGACATGACCATGAATATTGGTCTGCGGAAGTTGTGCCTCTTTATCATAAATGTGTTATATATCACCACCTGGCTCCCCCTTACCTGTCTGACCTCCTAATCCCCCACCGCCCCACCCGTGCCCTCCGATCCTCTTCCACTCTCTCACTGTCAACACCCACATCCAAACTCAAATCCTTCGGCGACAGAGCCTTCTCTCGTACAGCACCCCGACTCTGGAACTCTCTTCCCCAACCTGTCCGCAACTCACCCTCTCTCCCCACATTCAAGTCCCATCTCAAAACATATCTCTTCTGTCAAGCCTACGACCTCCCCTACCCATAGCCGCGTCCTGTCCTTTTCCGTTAGTACCTCCCCCCTGTATTGCACTCCATCACTCTGCTCGTTTTTTGTTGTCCTTTCCTCGTCCCCCCCTGTATGTCCCCCCCCCATTTCTCTGTAAGCGTCTTTGGGTCATTGAAAAGCGCTATAAAAATACAATGTATTATTATTATTATTATTATTATTATTATTATTATTATTATTATTATTATTATTGTTATAAAACACCAAATTAAGGTCTATTAACTAAATACGCGATAAATACAGTAAAATATGATGATTGACTCCTTTCCCATTGCCAGTGGATGATGAGCCTTTCATCACTAATGCGCCTGAAAACCAGGAAACAGTACAAAGCAGAAGATCATAAACCTCATCAGACTGCATCCAGAAGACGTTACAACTTGATTTACAAAGTCTCGATGTAGAACATTCTGAATTTTCCAAAGTTGCTGAGTTGATGAACATCAAAATGTAGTTTTTGGTCTCTTCTCTAACCCAACCAGCCCCTGAAACCTGCAAAACCCATGTTTGAAAGTTCAATGTCCTTCACGGTCCTGCTCGGCTGCAGTCGGATGTACTTGTGGACTTTTTAGCATTTGGTTGCCAACAAGTGTATTTGTTTATAACAGAAGTAAAGGTCTTTAAGAGGGTCTGACCTCCCTGACCCTCTGACAATGTCCCATCCAAATGTAAGTTTCCTGTTGTTCAGATGACAATTTTATGACTGATCATTATGCTGCTTTCTTCATAATCATTTCTTCCTTTCAAACTGTGAACTCCTGACCTCCAGTGGCTGAAGTCAGTGTTACATGCTCTGAAGCAACAGCTTCTATCACATGTTTAACTCACTCTGTTCATATATGAACTCGAAAAGGAACATGAGAAAATGATCAAAGGAGAAAATACTTGAGATATTTATCACAGTCACTATTACTGAGCAGCTTGAATGGGACACTGTCAGTAGACCCTCCTAAAGACCATTACCTCTGTCTTTACATCAGTCTAATTTGGCCTCGATAGACAGAATCATTTTCTAATTAAAAATTGGATTTTAATTATATAAAATACTTGATACAGACCTAAGTGTCTTGTTCACATCATTGGTAAAAGAAAATTATTTTCTGTTTTATTTCCTTTAAAAGATTCTTTTGTAAATGTTTTTGATTTTTATTTTTAAGAAACCTTAGGAGGAAATCAAAGTTTGATGGAAAGAGTTGGAGCTTTTTTAAAATGTTTTTTAAGTAGGAATTTAGAGTTTCAAGTTGGAGGAAAAGGTTTGGTGTGTTTGTGTGTGTTTGTGTGTGTGTGTGTGTGTGTGTGTGTGTGTGTGTGTGTGTGTGTGTGTGTGTGTGTGTGTGTAGTTGAATATTTCTAATATTGTAGACTACTGACAAATGTTACAGCAGATCATGGCACTTTCTGGCTCTGTGGAAACCTCAGCGTCTGAAGGCTTTAATTCACTTTAGATCTCTAATAGAACAGCTTCAAAATATGACTTGAATATGATTTTCCATCATGAATCTGCTGCTATTGGTCTGATTTGACTGACACTTCATTGATCCTGTTTATTGACGTAAATATAAATTATTTCTCATTAATTCCCACAAACATTTCAGCAGCACTTTTGTATAAACCCAATGCATCATTTAGATCTATATCCACTGTATATGCATATTACTTACTTTTTTAGTTACATTCAGGTCAGTTACATAAGGAGCTGGAGCACAGCTGGAGACATGAATAATACTACTGAAGTCTAAAAGAATAGGCAGGTGTAATGGCGTCAGTCAACAAGTTCAAATATATTCAACATAAAAACCTATTAAACGTAGTTAGCTTAGTTAGCTGACAATCTGTTTGCTATGACTAATGATTGACTAATGAATTAAGCTGCTTAATGAACAAACTTGGTTTAAAGCGACTGTTGTATGACTGTTAACTCACATACTTTCGATAGACTATCTGTACTAACAGCTGGACAGACTGGGCCACAGCAGGCTGACGTCACTGATTAAAAACAGATTAGCCACAGGCTCACTGCAGCAAACACTCAACTTTTTACCGCTTATTAAAGGTGCACTATGTAGTTTTAGGGAAGATATTTTAATCAGATCTGCACTGACTGATTGATTCAATCATAAACAAACTATCTTCATTGTAATGTCTGAATACACTGAATAAACAAAGTGACTTTAAAGAACAACACAGTTTCACACTGTTTAACTTTCTTTATATGTGTTGTTTCTAGGACGAGCACTGTTCCTATTAAGGTCCAACAGGATTGTATTGGGTCAGGCTGTCATAGATGTAACTTGTTCACAGGAGAGTACATTTTTCAAGGTAAAGAACAGTTGACTATTAAAGTGAAGTGAAAGTAAAAGTATAGTGGCGAGGCAGGGACACTTCAATACAGGTAAGCTATCATAGTAAAGCACGATCACAAATGTTTTAGGTTTATCTGTGGTGTAGCAGGTCTATGCAGACATAAAATGCCTTCCGATGCTTTTTTTGCTTGCTGTTTTTTTATTCCAAACACACACACACACACACACACACACACACACACACACACACACACACACACACACACACACACACACACACATTTCAGTTACAGGTTTCCCCACCTTGTCAAAGGAGAGGTTTATTGTCACCTGGCCACGATCCCTGACCCTGAGCTGTCAAACTGTGTCATGTGAGGTGAGCTGTGCTGTGGGGGAGGTGCCAACAATGTCATAAAAATTGTTTTGTGATGTGTCATTTGATAATTTTTCTTTCAATACGTGCCCAGCGGCTCTCTTCCATTCAGCCAGCAAGTGAGATCAGAAACTCAGAATGATATGGTTTATACTGTAGACCTTTAAATAATCAAAGAAGTTGCGGTCTGAGCATTTCCTTTTCAGTTCTTCATTGATCATTTTATATTTTAAAACAGTGATGGCATCAGCAGCTTTGTCCAGGAGCAGAGGAGTGGCTGGTGGCAGAACCACTAAAGGCCTGTTCTTCATCTTCACTCTACTGTGTCTGGTTTGCCTCTCAAGTTCACTGGTAAACAAGGACAAACTGGTAAATAAGATGTTGCTTGAGCTCTCACATTTACTTTTCCATAGTGTCCACAGTGTGAGTCATCACATACAGATCTACTGCTGAAATGTGTTTTTTTCTTCAGTTGTGTGTTCTCACATGCCATAATCTATGACTGCATCTTGATTCTCATTCTGGATTTGCAGAAAAAGCTCAAGGAAAAGATTCAGAAAGCACAACAGAAACTGGACATGGAGAAGGTGAGTCAGTCTGTCAGTTTTACTGTTGCTTACATGCTCATGAAAATTCCATTGGGAGTAACTTGAGTGTTGAACACTCTATTTATCATGTTAAAATATTACTTCTACTTAAAGTGACCCAGATTTATAGTAATTCAGCTCAATAAGCATCTCACATGAAATGTACTTGAGTAAATGTACTTAGTTACATCCCATCAGTGCACACAACATGGCAAACTGAGGTGGTCTGATGTCACGATGTGCTTTTATTCTCTTCATTAGGCAGAACTGGCCACCTCTTCAGAGCTCATGAATTATTATGTGAACCTCATGGACCCACTGATGGGATTACTGAAGACAACCTCAGAGGACTCACCCGATGGCTTTCCACTACTGGATGGAGTAATGGAGAGACTCAAGGAGTACGTGGAGAAAACCAAGACTTACATGGATGGGCAGTATGAGGAGTTAATTGAAGACATAGAGGAAGGTGAACAGAAACTGAGAGCAATGATGAAATTAATCCGTTCCATTGAGGAGTATCAGGATGAACTGTAACTCCCATGTTGATCAGTGGCTCTAATATTGCAGCCACATTACATTTCTCTTTTTTTATCCCTCAGCTTCATTTGAACCTTTCTATGAACTGACTTTGAATTCATGACTTTCCTTTGATTTTTTTGACATAAAATAGGATAAAGGAAGAAGGACTCACTATTAACATGGATGTATAATGTGTTGATATATTATACCACTTGAATACATTGACAAAAATATGGAGAATGACACACACAAAAAAACACATCAACCCCATTGTAGTCTGATTCAGCTAAGATATTAAAGGTGCACTGTGTAGTATTGGGGAATAAATTGAGTCAGAAGAGAAAGATGTTTTTTCTTTTATGTCTAAACAAACTGAATAAACAAACTGACCTTAAATAACAACACAACTTCATGCTGTTCTACTCTGTTTATATTTGGCGGACCCTGCCACCTTTCTAGTTTCAGACAGTCCCCTGGGGACCTTATTTTCAGAACAGCTTGATATTCATTAATGGAGAAAAAATTATATATTTCTGAGTCTGAACTTCCTCTCCAAAACTACATATTAACCCTTTAAAGGTTGATTTCTAAAGTATGGCCACAATACACACTATAATGTTCAGTCTACATTCTACATACTTGCATAGTTATTGTTTAAATACCACGAAACCATGCCTTTGGATTTGCATTTCTATACCCTTTTCCGTTCTACTGACTGCTTAAAGCGCTTTACAACACTTGTCACATTCACCCATTCACACACTGATGGCATTGGCTGCCATGCAAGGTGCCAACTGACCTCATCAGGGTTCAGTATCTTGTGCAAGGACTCTTCGACATACAGCTGGGGGATCCGGGGAGTTGAACCAGCGACCTTCCAATTATTAGACGACCAACTCTACCTCCTGAGCTACAGCCGCCACTTAAAACCACCTGATGTACCACTGTACCAACCAGTGATGTACAATCATTAAACCAGAGGTGTCTGCAGAAACAATGCCAGGCTGCTAAATTAGCTTCTTCTTTACTTGTGCTGCTAGATTCTATCAGTTAAAGGGTATCTCCGCCAATTTTACACATTTAGGTGTGTTTGTAGGTCTCTGGGAGGACGACTGCATATGTGGACAAAAGCAGTGTGAAGCCTTTTGTGGCCCCAGAGGAAGCTGAATCTAATCTGATGAAATGCCTCCAGTTATGTCACTCAGTGGTTAAGCTGAGGTGCCAAGTTTTGAGAAGTGGTCCGCTGGTCCAGCATGCCTCTTGTTGGACACTTTTGGACTCATTCTGGACAGTTTAAAAACAAATGATCAAAAATGATACAGTGGAACCAGAGAATCTTTTTATTCTATTTACTGTATTCTTCATCCTTGTGCCTGGTGGTTTTGTGGAAATCATAAATTGTATCAAGTCAGTGCTGCTTATTTGCCATGTCCACATATGGGAAAGAAATGCTTTATATGTCGGGGGTTAACAGGTGAATCGCATCCTCATGTTCCATCATGAAATACTTTCTGACTGAGCATAACTGGAGAAACAGGTATCCAGATAAGAGCTCTGCCTATTTTTGGCTCCACTTCACTTCCATGTAAATTTATTTATGCAGCAAACTGTGCAACACTACAGTACATCCAAACACAAAGGCTCGTTTGTCCTGAAGATAGCTACTGCAGCGGTGGGGGTTACAGGGTTTTGACAGTCTGTTAGAAAGTGGTTGAGACACGCCATTTGTCCCCATTTTCATCATCATCAGTGCCATATGACTCAATAATTTAACCTTGATTGTTAATAGTTTGGTGTTATATTGTTCCATCACTGATGTGGAGTTATACTTGCCTGGGTTTGTTTGCATCTTGTCATATGTTTGGTTACAGTTACCGTCAACCTTTCTGGTTAAAATATAACACAGGCTAGTCTTGTTAAGTTTCACTATTGTTTATTGGTTTAGTTCTCTGTTCCATGAGTTAATCGTTTTCTTGCTTTGTCACAAAGCAGGAGATCAATGGACTAAAACAATAAGTTACCAACCACTTCCTCTTTGTAGTGCTTCATGCAGTTTTGGGTTAAATTTGGCTATCAATAATAATGAATGATTATTAGGGATAATTATTAATTCTGATAACTAATTTAAGCAGAGAAGGTTGTACTTCCAGAGTTGAACAATGCTGTTCTTGCTGTGCAAGGTCTGATGATAGACAGCAGGTGGAGGAACCTGGTCGCTCCTTTCCTTCACAGGGATAGCAACTTGCTGCTAATTAACTTTGAGTTCCTCAGATTCTTTGGTCCTGCTGCAAATGGAGCTTGCATCTCTCAACAGCTGTTAGGCCCAGAAGAATCCAGAAGAAGAGATCTTGAGGGCAGGCAGCCCCGTGGGGAGAGAGGTGGAGACGAGAGGGAACAAAGCAGGAGCTGGAGTTTTGACTGTCTGGTCAGAGGGGCGTCTGTCACCCTGACCAACAGTGGCCAAAAATCTAAATTTGCACCCAGGTGTGATTACTGGAGAATTCTGGGAAACTGAGTTCATTTCAGAGTCCATTTTGAAATCCACAGTGAACAACTTCATCTGTGGGTCCCAACATCTTGATTTTAATTTGATTCCCAAACTTGTGTTCTCCAACCCTCTAGTTTTTAAGGAGCTATAGAGCCTCAAATACACAAATGCCCTCCAGCTCAGCCTGGATATTTTTAAACATGTTCTATACTGTAGATTGATATAGTTAGATACACCGCCTCCTGTTGGTATGTTAATGGTTATGTAAGGAGGTGAAAGTGAAGGAAATTTGTTGTACTCAGACTTTAGCTTTCCCTTACTCATTCACAGGCCATGCCATCATTGAGGAAAAACGGTCGAACAAACTCAATTTGTCCAAATGATTTTAAACACCAAAGATTTTTGAGAAGAACAATTATGTATCAAGCTGCCCAAACTTTATACCGCATATTAAAGGTGCACTATGTAGTTTTAGGGAAGGGATTTTAATCAGATCTGCACTGACTGATTTATTTATGCCTAAACAAACTAATTAAACAAACTGTCATCATTGTCATGAATAAATAAACTGAATAAACAAACTGACCTCAAAGGATAATACAGTTTTTCACTGTTTAACTTTGTTTATATGTGGCGGACCCTGCCAAACTGGCCAGACTGGATGCTCAAACAGGGCATGTGCCTGGCATAACATCTTGCTTGTAACTAAATTCTTGCAAGCTTGTCAAGCAAGGCTGCAGCGGCCATTCGACTAGAGATTCATTCTTGAGAGGAGCAGAAGTTCAGCAGGGCAGCCGCCACATTCATCCATTCACACACTGATGGTAGAGGCTGCCATGCAAGGTGCCAACTGCTCATCAGGGTTCAGTATCTTGCTCGAGGACTCTTTGACATACAGCTGGGGGATCCGGGAGTTGAACCAGTGACCTTCCAATTACTTGACGACCAACTCTACCTCCTGAGCTACAGCCAGCCCTTAAAATCAATTGATGTACCATTGTACGAACCATAGCTTCTTCTTTACTTGTGCTGCTAGATTCAATCAGTTAAAGGGTATCTCCACCAATTTTACACATTTAGGTGTGTTTGTAGGTCTTTGGGAGGACGACTGCATATGTGGACAAAAGCAGCGTGAAGCCTTTTGTGGCCCCAGAGGAAGCCGAATCTAACCTGATGAATTGCCTCCAGTCATGTCACTCAGTGGTTAAGCTGAGGTGCCAAGTTTTGAGAATTGGTCCGCTGGTCCAGCCTGGCTCTTGTTGGACACTTTTGGACTCATGGAAAATAAGTATTTGGTAAATAACAAAGGTTTATCTCAATACTTTGTTATATATCCTTTGTTGGCAATGACAGAGGTCAAACGTTTTCTGTAAGTCTTCACAAGGTTTTCAGACACTTTTGCTGGTATTTTGGCCCATTCCTCCATGCAGCTCTCCTCCAGAGCAGTGACGTTTTGGGGCTGTCGCTGGGCAACACGGACTTTCAACTCCCTCCAAAGATTTTCTATGGGGTTGAGATCTGGAGACTGGCTAGGCCACTCCAGGACCTTGAAATGCTTCTTACGAAACCACTCCTTCATTGCCCGGGCGGTGTGTTTGGGATCATTGTCATGCTGAAAGACCCAGCCACGTTTCATCTTCAATGCCCTTGCTGATGGAAGGAGGTTTTCACTCAAAATCTCACGATACATGGCCCCATTCATTCTTTCCATTACACTGATCAGTCGTCCTGGTCCCTTTGCAGAAAAACAGCCCCAAAGCATGATGTTTCCACCCCCATACTTCACAGTAGGTATGGTGTTCTTTGGATGCAACTCCGCTTTCTTTCTCCTCCAAACACGACAAGTTGAGTTTTTACCAAAAAGTTCTATTCTGGTTTCATCTGACCATATGACATTCCCCCAATCCTCTTCTGGATCATTCATATGCTCTCTAGCAAACTTCAGACGGGCCTGGACATGTTCTGGCTTAAGCAGGGGGACACGTCTGGCACTGCAGGATTTGAGTCCCTGGCAGCGTAGTGTGTTACTGATGGTAGCCTTTGTTACTTTGGTCCCAGCTCTCTGCAGGTCATTCACTAGGTCCCCCCGTCTGGTTCTGGGATTTTTTCTCACAGTTCTTGTGATCATTTTGACCCCACGGGGTGAGATCTTGCGTGGAGCCCCAGATCGAGGGAGATTATCAGTGGTCTTGTATGTCTTCCATTTTCTAATTATTGCTCCCACAGTTGATTTCTTCACACCAAGCTGCTTACCTATTGCAGATTCAGTCTTCCCAGCCTGGTGCAGGTCTACAATTTTGTTTCTGGTGTCCTTTGACAGCTCTTTGGTCTTGGCCATAGTGGAGTTTGAAGTGTGACTGTTTGAGGTTGTGGACAGGTGTCTTTTATACTGATAACGAGTTCAAACAGGTGCCATTAATACAGGTAGCGAGTGGAGGACAGAGGAGCCTCTTAAAGAAGAAGTTACAGGTCTGTGAAAGCCAGAAATCTTGCTTGTTTGTAGGTGACCAAATACTTATTTTACCGAGGAATTTACCAATTAATTCATTAAAAATCCTACAATGTGATTTCCTGGATTCTTTCCCTCATTCTGTCGCTCATAGTTGAAGTGTACCTATGATGAAAATTACAGGCCTCTCTCATCTTTTTAAGTGAGAGAACTTGCACATTGGTGGCTGACTAAATACTTTTTTGCCCCACTGTATGTAGGGGATTAACAGGTGAATCGCATCCTTATGTTCCATCATGAAATACTTTCTGACTGAGCATAACTGGAGAAACAGGTATCCAGATAAGAGCTCTGCCTATTTTTGGCTCCACTTCACTTCCTTGTATATTTGTTTATACACCGAACCGTGCAACACAACAGTACATCCAAACACAAAGGCTCATTTGCCCTGAAGTTAGCTACTGCAGGGGGTTTACAGGGTTTTGACAGTCTGGATGTACCAGCCCAAATTAACTCCTGCAGTTTAAACTGTGCATTTAAGCAGCTGCTTTTGGCTGTATGGAGGGTTGGACATCAGTGTGTAGTTGTGTGCACTTGATGTAAGTAATGTGAGTTGTGTATGATGAGTTGAGTTCTGTTCATTTATTTCCAAGTATTCTTTGTGTGTAAATAAACATTTCTTTTTAATTACCTGGACATCTGGCCTCCTGATGCCTTTCAAGCCACTCTGGTCCGTCTGTCTTGCAAATCTAAAAAGCTTATTTTGATTTTTAGAAAGCTCTTTGTAGTGCTTCATGCCTTTGGATTTGCATTTCTATACGCTTTTCCGTTCTACTGACTGCTTAAAGCGCTTTACAACACTTGTCACATTCACCCATTCACACACTGATAGCAGAGGCTGCCATGCAAGGTGCCAACTCACCTCATCAGGGTTCAGTATCTTGCCCGAGGACTCTTTGACATACAGCTGATCCGAGGAGTTGAACCAGCGACCTTCCAATTACTAGACGACCAACTCTACCTCCTGAGCTACAGCCGCCCCTTAAAACCAACCGATGTACCACTGTACCAACCAGTGATGTACAATCATTAAACCCGAGGTGTCTGCAGAAACAATGCCAGGCTGCTAAATTAGCTTCTTCTTTACTTGTGCTGCTAGATTCTATCAGTTAAAGGGTATCTCCACCAATTTTACACATTTAGGTGTGTTTGTAGGTCTTTGGGAGGACTACTGGCTATGTGGAAAAAAGCAGTGTGAAGCCTTTTGTGGCCCCAGAGGAAGCTGAATCTAATCTGATAAAATCCAGTTATGTCACTCAGTGGTTAAGCTGAGGTGCCAGGTTTTGAGAACTGGTCCGCTGGTTCAGCCTGGCTCTTGTTGGACACTTTTGGACTCATTCTGGACAGTTTAAAAACAAATGATCAAAAATGATACAATGGAACCAGAGATCTTTCTAGAGAGTCTTTTTATTCTATGTACTGTATTCTTCATCCTTCGTGCCTGGTGGTTTTGTGGAAATCATAAATTGTATCAAGTCAGTGCTGCTTATTTGCCAGGTCCACATATGGGTAAGAAATGCTTTATATGTCGGGGGTTAACAGGTGAATCGCATCCTCGCGTTCCATCATGAAAGACATTCTGACTGAGCATAACTGGAGAAACAGGTATCCAGATAAGAACTGTGCCTATTTTTGGCTCCACTTCACTTCCAAGTATATTTGTTTATGCAGCGAACAGTGCAACACAACAGTACATCCAAACCCAAAGGCTCGTTTGTCTGATGGCAGAGGCTGCCATGCAAGGTGCCAACTCACCTCATCAGGGTTCAGTATCTTGCCCAAGGACTCTTTGACATACAGCTGGGGGATCCGGGGAGTTGAACCAGCGACCTTCCAATTACTAGACGACCAACTCTACCTCCTGAGCTACAGTCGCCCCTTAAAACCAATCGATGTACCACTGTACCAACCAGTGATGTACAATCATTAAACCCGAGGTATCTGCAGAAACAATGCCAGGCTGCTAAATTAGCTAAATCAGTTAAAGGGTATCTCCGCCAGCTTTACACATTTAGGTGTGTTTGTAGGTCTCTGGGAGGACGACTGCATATGTGGACAAAAGCAGCGTGAAGCCTTTTGTGGCCCCAGAGGAAGCTGAATCCAATCTGATAAATTGCCTCCAGTTATGTCATTCAGTGGTTAAGCTGAGGTGCCAAGTTTTGAGAAGTGGTCCGCTGGTCCAGCCTGGCTCTTGTTGGACACTTTTGGACTCATTCTGGACAGGTTAAAAACAAATGATCAAAAATGATGCAGTGGAACCAGAGAGTCTTTTTATTCCATTTACTGTATTCTTCATCCTTCGTGCCTGGTGGTTTTGTGGAAATCATAAATTGTATCAAGTCAGTGCTGCTTATTTGCCATGTCCACATATGGGAAAGAAATGCTTTATATGTCGGGGGTTAACAGGTGAATCGCATCCTCATGTTCCATCATGAAATACTTTCTGACTGAGCATAACTGGAGAAACAGGTATCCAGATAAGAGCTCTGCCTATTTTTGGCTCCACTTCACTTCCATGTAAATTTGTTTATGCAGCGAACCGTGCAACACTACAGTACATCCAAACACAAAGGCTCGTTTGTCCTGAAGATAGCTACTGCAGCGGTGGGGGTTACAGGGTTTTGACAGTCTGTTAGAAAGTGGTTGAGACACGCCATTTGTCCCCATTTTCATCATCATCAGTGCCATATGACTCAATAATTTAACCTTGATTGTTAATAGTTTGGTGTTATATTGTTCCATCACTGATGTGGAGATATACTTTCCTGGGTTTGTTTGCATCTGGTCGTGTGTTTGGTTACAGTTACCATCAACCTTTCTGGTTAAAATATAACACAGGCGAGTCTTGTTAAGTTTCACTATTGTTTATTGGTTTAGTTCTCTGTTCCATGAGTTAATCATTTTCTTGCTTTGTCACACAGCAGGAGATCAATGGGCTAAAACAATAAGTTACTAACCACTCCCTGCATCATTTACCTGTTCTCAGGAAAGGCATTTGATTTACCTGCAGGAACGGTCCAGCCCACATTAACTCCTGCAGTTTAAACTGTGCATTTAAGCAGCTGCTTTTCTCTGTATGGAGGGTTGAACATCAGTGTGTAGTTGTGTGCACTTGATGTAAGTAATGTGAGTTGCGTATGATGAGTTGAGTTCTGTTCATTTATTTCCAAGTATTCTTTGTGTGTAAATAAACATTTCTTTTTAATTACCTGGACATCTGGGCTCCTGATGCCTTTCAAGCCACTCTGGTCCGTCTGTCTTGCAAATCTAAAAAGCTTATTTTGATTTTTAGAAAGCTCTTTGTAGTGCTTCATGCAGTTTTGGGTTAAATTTGGCTATCAATAATAATGAATGATTATTAGGGATAATTATTAATTCTGATAACTAATTTAAACAGAGAAGGTTGTACTTCCAGAGTTGAACAATGCTGTTCTTGCTGTGCAAGGTCTGATGATAGACAGCAGGTGGAGGAACCTGGTCGCTCCTTTCCTTCGCAGGGATAGCAGCTTGCTGCTAGCTAACTTCGAGTTCCTCAGATTCTTTGGGCCTGCTGCAAATGTAGCTTGCATCTCTCAACAGCTGTTAGGCCCAGAAGAATCCAGAAAAAGAGATCTTGAGGGCAGGCAGCCCCGTGGGGAGAGAGGTGGAGACGAGAGGGAACAAAGCAGGAGCTGGAGTTTTGACTGTCTGGTCAGAGGGGCGTCTGTCACCCTGACCAACAGTGGCTAAAAGCTGAATTTGCACCCAGGTGTGATTACTGGAGAATTCTGGGAAACTAAGTTCATTTCAGAGTCCATTTTGAAATCCACAGTGAACAACTTCATCTGTGGGTCCCAACATCTTGATTTTAATTTGATTCCCAAAGTTGTGTTCTCCAACCCTCTAGTTTTTAAGGAGCTATAGAGCCTCAAATACACAAATGCCCTCCAGCTCAGCCTGGATATTTTTAAACATGTTCTATACTGTAGATTGATATAGTTAGATACACCGCCTCCTGTTGGTATGTTAATGGTTATGTAAGGAGGTGAAAGTGAAGGAAATTTGTTTTACTCTTTACTCTTTACTCTTTTACTAGCTTTCCCTTACTCATTCACAGGCCATGCCATCATTGAGGAAAAACGGTCGAACAAACTCAGCTTGTTCAAATTATTTGAAACACCAAAGGTTTTTGAGAAGAACAATTATGTATCAAGCTGCCTTAACAGAGAATATCCCCAGGGCTGTGTGCTCGCCCCGTCCTCTTTACACTGTGCACCGTGACTGCGCCGCAAGACATCAAGAGGGATCCACAGGGATGTATGCGCGTGACATCCACCATCATCGGCTGCATCACAAACAACGATAAGAGTTCATATCAGGAGGAAATCAAAAATCTTGCAGAGCGGTGCACAGACAACAATCTACGAATCAGTCGGCAGAACTAAGACTGAGATTGTTGAGTTAAGAAAAACGGAGGCAAATAAGACACACACCCCTGTTTACATCAGTGAAGTTGGGGTGGAGCAGGCAAACATTTTTCTGTAAACATTAATTAAAAGAACCTTCATCAGCTTAATAAAAAAGAAGTCGTTAGAATATTAATATGTTGTTTCCTGCTCACTACAAAGTCAACAGAGTTCACTTTTTAAGTGACGATCTCAGTGTTTTTTCTCTCAGAGAAGAAGATCATCATCAGAGAACTTTGCAGCGAGGTAAGTGATGTAATGACGGATTAGGTCTGATATTTAGGTTGCTACAAAACTTCTATACAGGGGTACCAAAAAAACCCAAAACAATATTCAAGTGCACACCAGGACACGATTGACACTATTCAGTGAACAATTACATGAAAAACAACACAGAGTTATGCCTTGCTATGCGTCAGAGGCGGGGCTTCCATGGTGGCACGGGGGCACCCCCCCCCCCCTGTAATCTGATTGGCCACCCCGTGTGCTGCTGCTCGTTGATTTGTGGGATCCATATGTATCATCATGATGTCATTTAACAAAATGGGCTTGTCAAAAGAAAATAGAGGTACAATACGTGTGTGTGTGTGTGTGTGTGTGTGTGTGTGTGTGTGTGTGCGTGCGTGTGTGTGTGTGCGTCAGAGTTTGTGTTTGAATTTCTTGCCGTTCCTGCTGTGTATCCTGCTTGTGGTTGGGCTAATTGTTCAAATACATTGTTTGTATTCTGAGCTCCATGTGGTATTAGACATTTTATTCATGAACACTAGATCAGCAACCTCACCCCTGATTACTTTTTTTGGATTAAGGCTTCACTCACGTCAGCTCAGACGCTTTGAGACAGACAAATGTTTGGCCTTTGGCTTTCACCCCACCTGTCATTTCCCCATGAGAAAACCACTCGAAAGCAACACTCGTTAAGTGTGTGTGTGTGTGTGTGTGTGTGTGTGTGTGTGTGTGTGTGTGTGTGTGTGTGTGTGGGTCATGGGAAGAAAATTTTCAACAGAAGAAAAAAGATTTTTTTTTTTAACCCTAACCCTTGATGTTAATAACATGTTACTGTGTTGTAAGCAGAGCCGGTTCAGACCTCCATGGGGCCCTAGGCAAAATTCTGCTTACTGAACCCCAAAATGTTCAACAGTCGCACCTGACACCCAGTGCTTCCACTCATCCCCCCTTTAAGCACAGGATGAAGCTGGCTCTGTCCCTCCACTGGCTGACTGGCTGGAGTCTGTGCTGCTTGTGAGATAGCATAGCACCTGTAAAATATAGATAACGCTACTATTAATTCAGCTCCATCAAATTGGCTGCACTTGTTTTACTTTCATATACTTCAAATGTAGGTGATTTAGATTGTTATTTAGCCTATTTCGCACCATTGTCATAATATTTCATGACATTTATTTATTCACTAAGATATCTGCATCTATATTTGCCTGTGGG
This sequence comes from Lagodon rhomboides, assembly GCA_039737535.1. NCBI lineage: Eukaryota > Metazoa > Chordata > Actinopteri > Spariformes > Sparidae > Lagodon > Lagodon rhomboides. The sequence goes on along the minus strand of JBBNBP010002699.1, from coordinate 107,352 downwards.
CTATCCAAGCAAACAAAATTCAATCTTAGTCAATATTTATTCATTACTTAGCATTTTGTATAAGTGCAGTTGTAACTACACTACAACTAAAATTATAGAAGCCAGCAAGACGCACACGGAGACCAGGGTTCACCCAGGGCTCACCGCCCTGTTAATGTAGGTCAAACACGGACGAGCCCCGTCCCTCCCACTCTCCCACCCGGAGAGGAGAGTTACCTGACTGCTGTTCCCGCAGTTCATTGTCATGCTGTTTCTTTTTTCTTTTTCATTCCCCGAGGGATAACTCCGCTTTATCTTGCTAGGTTGATGCACATGCACTGGGAATCTGACGTGCGCGAGCAGCGCGACGGACAGTCACGTCGTCACGTTGTTGTTGTTGTTTTTTGTTTTTTTTGTTTTTGTTTTTTTTCACGGGGCCTCTATTAGTTTGCGGGGCCCTACGCGACATCCGTAGTGTGCATATTAGGTGGACCGGTACTGGTTGTAAGTATCACTTTATTATCTTTCCGCAGGATTATTGCACCAGCAGCAAAAGAGGATTACGTGCCACTTCCAAATGCTGATAACGGTAACTTTAAATTCAGTATTCCACTTGATTGATTATAACTGCATATGTATTGCACCCAAAATAATATATATAATATGCCTTGTGACATGCCATGCCATGTTGCTTTTTTGGTCATGTCAGTTCAGTCAGCATCCATCTCAGTGGCGATTGCTCTAAGACTGCAAGGGAAGCTCAGCTTCCCCTAAAATGTCACCAAAAAAAAAAGAAAAAAAAGGGGTGAAATATGTACTGCTGTGTGTACATTTCATTGACTAAATACGCGCTAGAAAGCCTTCATCTTTTGTTCAGAATCAGCTACTTATCACAGGTAACCGGCGCAACTTCCTTCTCATTCATCCCCGCAGCGCCACAGCGCTTTCCACAGTCGGACGCTCAGCTTCTACTGACTTCAATGGGGAAGCGTAGAGCGGGTTGTTCCACTGCAGCGAAACCAGACGGTCATTGGATAAATGCTGGGCTTTGTCCCGCCCATTGGAAGCTCAGCTTCTCTGGGGGTCTATGGGGCAGTGGGCTGGCCTGGAAGCTCAGCTTCTGCATGATGATTGGATGAGCTGTCTGAGGCGGAATCCTTTTTTGATTGACAGCTAAATGAGCGAATCAGCGATCTTGAAGAATAAACATCCACCGGAGCATTTTCCAAGTTTTTCATTCCGTTGTTCTGAACTGATCCAGAGACTTTACCGATCCCCAGCAACTTTGTCACGACCACTCACACTCACAGGCGGTCACACTTCACAGTAGAATGGTGCAGCAGCTCCAGCTGCTAGCATTAGCAAGGTGCACATCATGGCAGATAATATGAATGTTGTTAGAGTTAAAGAGCAAGGCAGGTCAGCTCCTAAGATTGATTTAGTGCAAAAGGTGGGGAAAAGTAACAGGTCTTTTCAGGTGTCCTGAATAATAATAATATATATAATAAATAAACAAACACATTTATGATGTAGGCCGGAAAAATGAGCTTCCCCTCCTTGAAAGACCAGCAGCCGCCACTGATCCATCTTCACCTCACGTTGAGATGGCAACATGTTTTCATAGTGAAGACACATCACTTCCATCCATGGGCGTAAGTTTGCATAGGGATGACAGGGACATAATGCATTGAATATAATGTTCTTTGCAAACTTATTCGTAGTATTAAGCATATGTATAGAACTATTTGTCCGACGTGCCCTCTCATCGCAATCTTCAGTGTAACCTGCAAGGCAACACGTTTAGATATGCTGCCATTTGATTGGCTGAAGGGTTATCACGTTCTCGGCACATGAAGGTATCAAAGCCCCTCTCGTCACCTCTCACGAAGAAGACGCGCTGTATGGCAGAGTTGCTGCTAGATAGCTGGACTGACGGTAAAGGCCGGCACACACTGGCTAAAACGTCGGACGTCTGAAGCGTTTGGAGAGAGTCGGACGAGTTCGGGAGCTGCTCTGTTCGGTGTGGTGGAAGCGCGAGGACGGCACTGCGGTCAGGTATCACGATGGTATCCTTCCGGATTTCAAAATAAAGGGCGACGTGAGAATTTTTAAAAAAAAAAATTTTTTCCATAAGTAGTTTTGAATTCATACTACTTCATAGACTACTTGCATGCATAATATGAAGCACTTTTACTGTGTACTCAGGGGCGGTTTCTCATATGGGCAGTATGGGCAGCCGCCCAGGGCAGCATTCGTGGAGGGGCGGCATGAGCGCCCGCAAAAAAAAAAAAAAAATTAGATCATATTATTATTTTTATTTGTTTGCATTCATTTCCTCCGGTTTTTGTATTGCTCATTTACACATCAAGTCAATGATGTCATGTTGCTGTGTGGCGAGCGGGCAGCTGGGCGCCCTCTGTTTTATAAAGGTGTGTCTGCTGCTGCTGAGAGAGTCTCACACACAGTCTGTGGGAGAAGGGAAAGGGGGGCGGGGCGGGGACAGGTTCACCTACTGGGGCGGAGGAGCAGGGATTCATCTATTAGTGCACAACTAGTGCAATAAGCAGGATAAAGTCAATCACATCACGAATTCCTTCCACATGAAGCACACTTCTGTCATAATAATATTGTGAATAAAAGCCCATAGTTTCACATATGTTATTTTTCGGGGTTTGGTTAAATAGTGAAATATATTACAAAACAAGGTGAATTGGTTCAGTCTGAACTCTTTTGGTTGACGGTGTTGGGAGATGGGTAATGTGTTGATTTCCGAGTGTCAAATAAACAAACGGATAAGAAGAGGTCAAAGCCATCAGGTGAAGAAGAGGAGAAACGAGCAAAAGATAAAGGTGTGGAGCCATGTCATCTACTCTTCATGAGTATAACCATGCATGTAATGAAATTAAATGAAGGTTATTAGCACAGGCTAACTCGTATGTCTGTTAGCCTCTTGCTATTCTGCTGGCTATAATAGTAGATGACGACAGCATCCGTTTTCAGTCCACTTGACATTAGCAAACATTATATCTGATTAATTTCCCCCTAATAATGTGCATGTAACACAACGATGACTAGTTCACATATTGTTTGGTAAACGTTGCATTAGGGCCAGGGCGTCATGAAAGCTAGGACCGCCACTGTGTGTACTTTTAGAGTAATCCTGGGTCAAAATCCTTATCAAAGAACAAGAATATTGGATATTTCGACGAACTTTGATGTGGAATAAAAAAAATATTTTCCATAAGTAGACCAAGATTCGTGTACTACTGAACTAAGTATTTCATAGACTACTTGCATGTATAATATGAAGTACTCTTACTGTGCACTTTTAGAGTAATCCTTTGTCAAAATCCTTAACAGATCACAAGAATAAGGATATCTCGCCCAAATTTGATGTGCAATAAAAAACTTATTTTCCATAAATAGTCCATGATTCATGTACTGCTGAACTAAGTGCTTCATAGACTACTTGCTGACTACTAAAGCTGAGATGAGGTAAAAAGATATGCATTGTGCTTATGTGACTGTTGTGGTAGATGATGTTAAATAAATCATACAGAGAGGCAATCTGGAAAGGAAACAAAACAAACTGTGTCCTCATTCCCCTGCTTTGCCTGCATTGAATTTAAAAGCAGACCTTGAATTTGAGGGTTCTGCACAAACCCTCGATGTTGCACCTGGAAAATGCTAGAGCTACTCTCCCAGTTTGGGTGGCACAGCTCCGAATGCCCCTTTTACCACTGGGACCTTTTTGGTCTTCACCATCTACATCTGTTCAAGTTGTTCCTACAACTCCTGGTACTTCTCGATCTTTTTGAGCTCCGTCTTCTTGATGTTACTGTCAGCTAGAATTGGCATATCTATCTCAACTCTTCTCTTCTGCTCCTAGTCAACCACAGTCAACGTTGATGGTCAGCTCACTTCTCAAGTTGTATCCATGGCCTTATATGCATGGGGTGTTATGACTGGAAAAAGACCTAGTCATGAATCCAAGTTTCAGATTTGCACAGTGTTGGAGGAACATACTCTGATCTTAACATAATACCATTAATAATAAGACTTAATCCTGTTAAGGATTTTGACAGAGGATTACTTAAAAAGTACACAGTAAAAGTACTCTATACTAGTTATACAAGTAAGAACTAAGTTCAGCAGTATATGAATCTTGGACTACTTATGGAAAATACGTTTTTTATTACATATCAAAGTTGGGCGAAATATCCTTATTCTTGTGATCTGGTCAGGATTTTGACAAAGTATTACTCTAAAAGTACACAGTAAGAGTACTTCATATTATGCATGCAAGTAGTCTAGGAAGTAATTAGTTCAGTAGCACATGAATCTTGGACTACTTATGGAAAATATGTTTTTTATTCCACATCAAAGTTGGGCGAAATATCCTTATTCTTGTGATCTGTTAAGGATTTTGACCCAGGATTACTCGAAAAGTACACAGTAAGAGTACTTCTTATTACACATGCACGTAGTCTAGGAAGTATTTAGTTCAGTAGTATAATATATTTGACTATTTATGGAAAACAAGTTTTTTATTGCACATCAAAGTTGGCCGAAATATCCTTATTCTTGTGATCTGGTCAGGATTTTGACCCAGGATTACTCTAAAAGTACACAGTAAAAGTACTTTATATTATGCATGCGAGTAGTCTAGGAAGTACTTAGTTCAGCAGTGTATGAATCCAAAACTTCTTATGGAAAAAAAAAATTAAAAATCTCACGTCATCCTTCACCTTGAAATCCGGAAGGATACCATCGTGATACCTTCAGCTCACTCCCAGGAATAATTACTGTAAAAGTATCGTATGTTTCATGGGTCTGATTAGGCTAGTTTCCAATCAAGCATGCGTATGCTTTTGCCTCGCATAACCGTGCATTCTGGGATTAAAAACGTCAGAAATGCTGGTGATAACTTCCCTTTGCGACATGTCACATGGCTTTAAAAACTTGCGGAATCTCCAGGGTACCTCCCTCCGTTTGATTTTCTGTGCAGATGGTCTCAAATAAGTGCCGACATAAGACACTCCCCTCAATGTTGCCCTAGTTGGTTAGAATTACCACATGAGAAATGAAATAAATCCTTCCAAAGAGATGTGCCCTCTCCCAAACTATGCTGAATAAAATTACACGACTTTGTGAACTTTCACTTCTTCACCCAATTTGTTATGAGGGAAAGGGGCTTCAGGCTGTTTTCAATGAAACTACAGTTGGCAAACAAAATCCCTTGGTTGCCTAAAAGTTGACTTCCATTGTGATAACTTATCTATCTACACACCATTCGGTAATGTCTCTGGCGTTAGTGTAGTGGGTTGGCCATATTCTTTGTGCAAAGTCCGTGAAGTGCACCCGTGCCCGACTTGAGGTGGTGGGAACTTGACGTGTTTATGACGAGTTCCGGCGAATCCTCTCAAGTCTCGTGCATGCATAGGCGCAAATGCATGCCATCAAAAACGCAACCATTGAGAGACTGCAGTCTGCCCCACAGTCACTACCAGCAGCTCTTCAGAGCGGTTTCATCACAAATACCGTAAATGTTAGTAGATTTGCGCACTTGATGAAAATGTGCGGCTGATTTGACCAAGCAAACGCGAACCACGGCTGGCTTGACCTCAGTCGGATGGTGTCTGATCCGACTGAACATGCGATAAGATACCAGGCTGGCTGTTGCAGACTGTGCTGATGTAAATACACCAGGAAATCATGAAAGTAAATCCTCACATCAGTATTTTGTTTGGTCTCAACATTTTTGCCCGTGTTTCTGCTTTGTAGATAGAAAATGCCACCGAAAAAGAAACGAGGCATCCGAATCTATTTCACCACCCAGAGAGTGAGTAAGTAGCCAAGCTGCTAGGCTGTTGTTAGTTAGCTAACTACCCACACAATGCAAGCCTCCTAGCCTAACATTAACACTCATTCTACGCTGCAGTCAAGCCTGCCGCCACTCCGAGAACCCCAGTCAAACTAGCCCCCAGTTGTTTTGTGGTGCCTGTATATATTAGATATTACGGAAATGCAGTCCAAGAACAGAATTCAAGCACCGACCGATGAACATAATTTGCAAGTTCACATGAATTCATTCAGTCAGTCAGACTGTTAATTGATTAATTAATTCAATGATTAGTTAATTAATTAATTAATTGGGCATTTAAGGAATTCATTCAGTGATTATTTACTTAATTCATTTTACCATCCTAATTCTGATCACATTGAAGCCTTAGAAGATGGAGGCCATGACATTTCAACTGTGTGAATAATTAGTCCAACATGAAAATAAACACAATATCTTCAGCTTCTGATGAGGAATTTCAAAATAAAAGCCCAATTAATAGTGAAATATTTCAATATTTCCCTCAAATTCAGTTTTACGTTAAAGTAAAACTACCAGTTTCCACAGACAAATTTCAGTTCAGACTGATAGTAATCCACCTCAGAGAGTCATTCATGTAATAACAGGAAGGTCTGATGTCGACTTTCAAAATTAAAGCCCTCTAAAATGTCAGATTTTTGCTACTATTTCCCTTTAATTTCAGATTTACATTAAAAGGAAACCACTTGTTTCCACAGAGTAATTTTAATTTAGATTGATAGTACTCCACCTCAGAGAGTCACTTAAATAAGTCTAGGAAGTTCTGACCTAATTACAGCCCTCTAAAGTGTGAGATATTGTCAATATTTCCCTTTAAATTCAGATTGATATTTCAAAGTAACTACCTGTTTCCACAGATTAATTTCAGTTCAGACTGATATTACTCCACCTCAGAGAGTCATAAATAGTCTCATATAACAAGAGGAAATTCTGATGTGGAATTTCAAAAATAAAGCCCTCTGAAATATTAAAGATTTTCAGTATTTTCTTTTAATTTCAGATTGAAATTCCAAGGAATACCTGTTTCCACAGAGTAATTTTAATTTAGATTGATAGTACTCCACCTTAGAGAATCACTCAAATAATTCCAGGAAGTTCTGATGTGGACTTTCAACATTAAAGCCCTCGGAAACATCAAATATTTTCAATATTAGTATTATATTATTATTTAAGGAAACTAATCGTTCAATTAATTCATCAATCAATTAACAGTCTGACTGACTGAATGTGAACTTGCTAATTATGTTCATCGGTCGGTGCTTTTATTATGAATTTTGTTCGTGGACTGCATTACCGTAATATCTAATATATACAGGCACCACAAAACAATTGGGGGCTAGTTTAACCAGGGTTTTCGGAGTGGCGGCAGGCTTGACTGCAGTCATTCTACTATGGAAAAGTGTCATTAAGGTGTTAGTGTAGTGAACGTAGACTAGCATTAAAGCTAACTGACTGTGGGTTCTGTAATGTTTGTCGGTCGATTTCAGGACAAGTGGATGCGGTCCCACACAAATGCAAACATGCTAGCCTAGCGTAATATCACCAGTCTTCTACTGTGTAAACCATAACTGGTGTTAAGTATATCACTCTCTAGTCTTTCAACCAATGTTAGCAATTACAAGGAGAACACAGAAAAAACAGCAGCATGATGCTAAAAATGTAGAGCAGGCTGGTGATGAATCAGGAACAGAGTTTCAGCTGAGGTGTTGACAATGTCAATACGCAATTTTGTTGGAATAAAGATGGCATGAGCATTGCAGTTCTTTGTTTTAGGATGCCTTGTAGTTGTAACCTATGAATCTCATCATCATGTTGGTTATTTTGAAAATACATTTTGGATTTGCATAATTAAAGGTGTCAAGATGTTATTCTTCAGATGTTACCCAAATGTTTGATATGTATTTAGAAAAACAAATATTTCCCCCCTCCATTTTCAAAAATAACATTGTGCACACAACATCGTTTTCAAAAAAGTTGTCATTTACATCAACCCGCATAAATACGCCGTCGAGCGCCATTATAACTATGCCAAACCTGTGGGCGGCAGTGTAGGGAGAAGGATAAAGCCATGCAGGCCAATCAGAATCGTCAGAATCAACAACAACGAATAACACGAGCGACTTCCTGTTCCTTATAAAACAACGCTCACGTAACGTTAAGCATTTTCTGGCGCATAGCCTAATGAGCGTGAGAACCTAAAACCCCGTTTCTCCCAGTTGACACGACAACACATAACCGGAGTTTTCCAAATTCTCCACTTTCCCCGGAGTTTTTAGAAATAATCGTTTTCTGTGATAAAAACGGGGTTTTCGTGTAAATGAGAGGCCAAACCACATGGAAATAAATGCGTTTTCCCTTCGTGTAAACGGGGCTCTAGTCTTGGTATTTTACGTTTCCTCTCATTTCAGATCTCCTTTCCCTGCTCCTGTGGTTTTGTCCTCCCCTCTGATTGTCTGTCTCCGCCCTGATCACCTTCACCTGGTGTTGTGTGTGTATATATAGTCCCCTGTCTTTCCCTTTCCCCTGTCTGTTGCCAGTTCGTCTTTTGCCCCCGTGCTTTAATGTCCCAGCCTTTTTCTAGTGTTTCCTGGTTTTGACTACAGCTGTGTTACCTAACGCCGTTCATTTAAACAGCGTTATTCCGAACACTGCTGACCTCAAAGGACAACACAGATTCATCTTGTTTAACTTTGTTTATGCATGGCGGGCCCTGCCAAACTGGCCACACTGGATGCTCGAGCAGGGCATGTGCGTGGCATAACATCTTGCTTTTCACTAAATTCTCACACGCCAGTCAAGAGAGGCTGCAGCGGCCATTCAACCTGAGATTCAGAGTCTTGAGAGCAGCAGAAGCTCAGCAACGCTCCGCCACTCACTACACAGGCACCCAATGTGGTCAGTGTGATGGCGTGACGTGAGGGGCAAGTTTATCCCCTTAAAGGAAGTCCCAATTCAAGACTCGCTTTTGTTTTTGTTTTACTGTCACCTGTCCACAGTCTCTGACCTTAAGCCAACAAACTGTATCATGTTGCTCAGTTTCACATACGTTATTTCAACTATTCTGCTGTGTTGCACAAAAGAAGGATGGTTTAAATGACATATTTTTGTACGACATTTGCTCTTGTTTGTTGTTTCATGTCCATCAAGTGATGGTGGCATTCCTATTAATCAGATATCTGATGCCCTGCATGTACATACATTCCTGACAACAATTACACAACACACACCCACTCAAAGGCGAGTTGAACCGTGGGAATATAAAGCATTCCATGGTATGTCATCTCGTCATTTTTCATCTCTCCTTCTATTTGTCCAGCAGGTAAGATCTCAAACTTTATCTCACTATGAGATGGTTTATACTCTAGACCTTTGAATATTACAAAATTGCAGGTACAGATGCAGGTTGAGGGTTTCTTTTTTTCACGTCTTCGTCAATTTAAGCTCTATCAAAACTTTTTTTAGAACATCGGTGAAGTTGGGGTGGAGCAGGCAAACAGTTTTCTGTAAATATTAATTAAATGAACTTCCATCAGCCTAATAAAAAAGAAGTAGTTAGAATATTAATATGTTTGTATATTTGTTTCTTGCTCACTACAAGGTCAACAGAGTTCACTTTTTAAGTGAAGAGCTTGGTGTTATTTCTCTCAGAGAATAAGATCATCATGAGAGAACTTATTTTAGTTAACTTAGTTAAATTGTTCCATCACTGATGTGGAGTTATATTTTCCTGGGTTCGTTTGCATCTTGTCATATGTTTGGTTACAGTTACCATCAACCTTTTTGGTTAAAATATAACACAGGCAAGTCTTGGTAAGTTTCACTATTGCTTATTGGTTTAGTTCTCTGTTCCATAAATTAATAATTGTCTTGCTTTGTCACACAGCAGGAGATCAATGGGCTAAAACAATAAGTTATCAACCACTTCCTGCATCATTTACCTATTTTCAGGAAAGGTATTTGATTTACCTGCAGGAACGGTCCAGCCCACATTAACTCCTGCAGTTTAAACTGTGCATTTAAGCAGTTGCTTTTGGCTGTCTGGAGGGTTGGACATCAGTGTGTATTTCAATTCAATTCAATTCAAACTTTATTAAGGACACATCTTGTGAAAGGTCCATAGCACCAACACAACACAATACAATAATAATAAAATAATAAAATATAATAAATATGGCATGCTGTTCAGGAAATTAATCTTTGAATATATGGAATGAATCTTTGAATATATTGAATGAAACTTGAATATATGGAATGAATCTTTAAATATATGGAATGAATCTTTGAATATATTGAATGAAATGTGAATATATTGAATGAATCTTTGAATATATTGAATGAAACTTTGAATATATGGAATGAATCTTTGAATATATTGAATGAAACATGAATACATTGAATGAAACTTGAATATATTGAATAAAACTTTGAATATATGAAATGAAGCTTTGATATATTGATAAAAAATTGAGAATACTGAATGAAATTCAAAACCTAGTCGTATCCTTTTCGTCAAAGTGATAGCTTTCTGAATTCGCTGGTTTACAAAATGGCATCAGATGAAATATTCCAATACTTTCTTGAACTAGAAAACTTTTTCGCTACAGGTTGTACTCCAAATGACACTAACAGTTTGGAGACTATATCGCGTCACCTTGAGGATCATATTTCCATTATTGCGACATTCATAGTGCTTATGAGTAATAATGTTCAACAAAACATTGCCGAAAGAAGATTATGCGTCATTCTTGAAGGAATTTACGAGTCTCTAAGGGAGATGTTGGCGGAAATAACATTACAGCTGGAAGATGATGTACAAGCGCATGGCATGGGCACTCCTTCTCACTTATTGTGGCAGCAAAATACAAGATGGCAGCAGTACCTTGATGACGTCAGTCAAGTTTTATTCAATATAGTCAAAGATTTATTCAATATAGTCAAAGATTTATTCAATATATTCAAGTTTCATTCAATATATTCAAGTTTCATTCAATTTATTCAAAGTTTCATTCAATATATTCAAAGTTTTATTTAATATATTCAAGTCTCATTCCATATATTCAAGGTTCATTAAATATATTCAAAGTTTTATTTAATATATTCAAGTCTCATTCCATATATTCAAGGTTCATTAAATATATTCAAAGTTTTATTTAATATATTCAAGTCTCATTCCATATATTCAAGGTTCATTAAATATTCGAGGTTCATTAAATATTCAAGTTTCATTCAATATATTCAAGAACTGATTCCATATATTCAAGAATTGATTCCATATATCCAAAGTTTAATTCAATATATTCAAGATTTCATTCAATATATTGAAAGATTAATTTCCTGAACGGCATACCATAAATAAAATACATACACACATACATATATATATATATATATATATATATATATATATATATATATATATATATATATATATATATATATATATATGTACACATGGACATACATATATGTAAATACACATATACACACACATACAGTACAAGCACACACACATGATTCCACAATGATCATATATTTACATACAGGCTAGAACGCCAGTGGTTCCACATTCTGGACGAGAGTCTGACGGAGCTCAGTTCAAAGTTGGTTAAGGCTGAAATAATACCATTTACAGAATCTGATAACTTACACATACATCTATACATAAGATTTCTTATTACAGCAGAGCAAGTGGGTTCACACACATTAACAAATATTTGGCTTGCACTGCTGCTTCTTGGAGCTTTAAGCAGCAGCCTCATACTGTCATTGTAGGCCACTGTGAGTCTCCGCATGCTGCCTTTTTTTATAGCATCGCCACAGGTGGGCAGTGTATAAAGGGGTACAAAAAGCTTTAAAAAGTGAGGTCTTCACAGGCACTGAACACAAACTGAATTTACGAGCCAACCGGTTTGCTTGTGCATACAACTTCCGACACTGTCTGTAAATGTCCTTATCATCTGATAGCTCATCAGTTATGTAATGGCCTAAATATTTTTGCCTCATTACATACTTTAAGGGCAATGTCAGACAGGAAGAAGTTAGGAAATACTAATTTTCTGTCTTCCTGCTTCTGACAATCATAATATTACTCTTTTTTGCATTATATTTGATGTCAAAATCTATCCCATATTGTGAACATATCTTCAATAGCTGTTGAAGACCAGCACTACATGGGCATAGAATCTCTAAATCATCTGCATACATAAGGTGGTTAATGAGAGAATTACCAACCATGCACCCTGTTCAGCAGCCATTTAACTGCAGTGATAGATCATCCATATACATGTTAAAGAGAAACAGAGACAAAATTCCGCCCTGTCGAACTCCATTGTTCACATGGAATGGAGCAGATACAGAGTTCCCCCATTTAACTCGCATCGTCTGATGAGCATACCAGAAAACCAGAATTCTCACTATAAATCTAGGAACCCCTCTTTGATCTAATTTGTTAAATAATTTTTCATGATTTATACGATCAAACGCTTTAGAGGCATCAATAAAGCACATTAAAATTGTGGAATTTTGCCTGTTATATTTATCTAAAATCTCCTTTAGGGCAAAAATACACATGTCTGTACCACGTTTACATTTAAAACCAAACTGGTTATCAGCAGTCAGGATGTATTGTTCCAGCCTATTTAGTAAAGTTCTCTCCAGCACTTTGGATAAAATGCTAGCTAAGGCTATAGGTCTGTAATTCTCAGTGCTGTTTAATTTGCTGGCTTTATCTTTAATAACAGGCACCAATACAACAGATGAAATGGAGTCAGGTAGAATACCATGGACTAATAGCCTGGTGAAACAAATAGCAAGCATACGATAGAGTTTTTTGCTGGCAAGTTTTAAATGTTCAGCAGTTATATTGTCCATACCGCATGCCTTATTATCTCCCAGCTTCATGACTGCATCGTGGACTTCCTGTGAAGTAACAGTTGCATTCTCATTTTTAGGGCCCGAGCAAGTCACAACACCCCGCCTCCTACAAGCAGATACGTGAACGAAATTCTGTACACGTATTTATCATGAGCAGATGCACAAAAAACCCTCTTGGACCAATACCGTCCCTCCAACAGGAAGTCGTCCATTTTGATGTGAAACGCCATTTTTAGCAAAATCATGCCTCGTTTGTGAACTATCTCCGCCTACAGATTAAACACCACAGTCTTATAACTTCTACATACAATGTCCCATCTCCATCAAATTGCTCTTACATGTAGAGGGCGTGGCCCTGAATTTTTCTACACATCGATACTGAGTCGGCCATTGTTATTTTGGTCACCATTTTGAAATATGTCCAATAATCACATTTAAATTATCTTCTCCTAGAGATTTTCAATCCTTCACCATATAGCATCAAGTCGTTATAACTTCAACATACAATTTCCCATCTACACCATATCTCTCAGGAATGTAGAGGGAGTCACCCTGTATAAGTCTATGCATCAATACTGTGTAATATATAATGCCAACACCCTCAGCCCCATCACCAGGACCAAATACCGCACCATAGGGGACTTTGTCATTGCCGCCCCTACCCTCTGGAACTCCATCCCCATGGCTATCCGTAACTCTGATTCACTGCCGTCTTTTAAAAGTCATCTCAAAACCCATCTCTTCAACATCACTTACACCTGACAAATCATTTTCCACCCTCTCTCTTTCTCTTTCTTTTTTTGTTGTTTTTGAGTATCTGTATGTGTTTGTATGCATGTATGTGCTGTATGTATTGTCCATTTGTATCCTTTTTTGCTTTGTATTTTTTGTAAAGCGTCTTTGGGTACCCAGAAAAGCGCTATATAAAACCTATGTATGATTATGATTATGATTATGATTATGATTATTAATAATAATAATAATAATAATAATAATAATAATAATAATGATGATGATGATGATGATAATAATAATAATAATAATAATAATAAATAATAATAATAATAATAATATCTATAGCGCCACCCACTGGACACAGATTCATTGAGATCCTCCTTAGTTAAGTGAGACCAGTCTAGTTTCCCTGCACTTATGCTGCTATCCACAGGCGATAACATAGGTACATTCAACAATATAAAAAAGTGTATATGATCAGTAGTGGCCAGATCATAAATCATTTTCATGTCATCTAAAGAGTCATGTGCATCAACTGTGCATACACAGTGATCAAGCCACGAAGTAGTGTGCGAAGCACCACTGATATAAGTATAGCTATTATCTGGCATAAGCACCTTGCTAGAAAGGATCAAACCACCATCAGAGCAGAACTGCATTAAATGATTGGCAAATACAGAGTTAACATCAGACACATCAGCATTCATATCTCCAACAACGTAGGTGCAGTGTAGAAGCATTGTCCTGAATAAAAGACATGACACATGACAATCTATTGAGGTATTCATCTTCATTTTGGTAGCACTCATATGGTGTATAGATGTTTAAGATAATAAACCTTTTATCATTACAATTAAACTCTATTCCAATGGCCCAATCAACATCCAATCTAACCACATTAACCAGCTGATCATATTTCTTATTCCATAAAATAGCAACTCCACCTGGTATCCTTCCTTGAATTATTTTAGTGCTAAGATCAGTTGTGGATTCACTAGCCCCATAAAAGTCTTTGTGTACAGAATTGAGTCTGTCCAAGTTTTGTTTGGCTAAGAATGTCTCTTGTACACACAGAATATCACAGCAGGTCACTAACCCTCACTGGTCCGCAGGTCTCACCGCCATTAGGCATTTCATTAGGCAGTGATATGAAACGAGTTGAATCTGTTCCGGCTCGAATCAACCTTCCGACATGTCACTGATTTATTACACAGCTTCTTAGAGTGTCAGCATCAAGATTAGGGGAAAATCTAGCAGCAAACACACTCACCAGTTTGGTTTTGAGCACTTGGATGTTACTCTCAGTACCAGTACCAATTATCCCCATTTTCTTCTGCCCTTGTTTCAAATGGGCTTGCACAGCACCAGGTTTTGGCTGCACCGCTGTTCTCTGGGGCAGCGGCTTTAGTCGGCGTCTGTCTTTGACAACAGTGCTCCACTGTGGAGACCGCGGTTGCGTTCGCAGCGGTGAGCTCGCTGTTCTTTGATCTAATGTCTCCTCCCAGTGAACGGAGCCCAGCCCCGGCACCTCACCTTCCCGAGAGGCACCAGTCCCAGGGTTCAAACCAGAGGGACCACAGCACTACTCGATTGCAGACACACAGCGTTGCGTAGTTTTCGGACAGACTTCAAACAGAAGCCTCTTCGATTCTTTAATCCCCTTAGATGAGAAGTTGTTTGAAGCCAGCAAATCAATTTCATCGTGGCTTAGTGTCCTCATTTTGATGACAAGAAAGTTCAAAAGCTCATCTTCCACTATCAACTCCCCACCAGCAGTTTTATAAATCTCGGGTTTTGAGTGAGAGTAGGTACCAGCACATGCACGCACCGCTGCCCCCGCCATCTTGATTCAAAGATTTGGGTGTTTGTTTTGGGTTCAGCAAAACAGTGCAGTGTACTTGATGTAAGTTATGTGAGTTGTGTATTATGAGTTAAGTTCTGTTCAGTTATTTCCCCTGTGAACATACCGCCTTACGCCACCGTGACTTGCATCCACCTCCAGAATAAAGGGTTGGGAGAAGTCAGCTTAAGCGAGTACTGGTGCAGTGGTTAACTTGGTCTTCAGTGCTTTGAAACTCCTATGGCACTCCTCCGTCCAGTTCCCAATGGTACCCCGCACTCCCCTTTCTTGGACCAGGTTCCTCCCAGCACTGCCACCAGCCTATGTAGAGGGACTGCCAACTTGGCAAAGTCCAGGAAAGGCCGCAGCTTGGAGATGGTAGTGGGAGACTGCCAGTTGGCTACCACTTCTGCCATACTTGGATCAGTGGAAACCCCCCTGTCCAAGATCAAAAGGCCCAAGTAACGCATCTCTCACTGGAAAATGCACACCTTGTGAGATTCGCATGAAGATTATATTGTTAAAACCGACCCAGCACCACCTTCAACCTCTCAAGATGTTGTTCTACTCTGAAGGAGGAAACAACAATGTCATCGAAGGTAAAGAAGCAACGATTGGCATTGTTGGTCACGAATATCCGCTGCATCAATCTCTGGAAGGTGCTGGGGGCGTTACAAAGCCCATAGGGCATGCTGTTCCACTCAAATAACCCAAACGGAGTGCAGAATGCAGTCTTGGTCTGATCCTCCACAGACAGCAGAAGAAGCGTTTGCATCTGGGGTGCAGCCCTCATTTTATAACTTCATACAGTGTCTAGTAGACCCAGAGAGAGAGAAGGAGGGGCTCTTTGAACCCCACTGGAGGCAGATGCACAAGCTGTGCCACCCCTGCCTCATACAGTAAGACCATTTGTCAGCAAGGCTGTAGCTGCATTTACATGTCTCTTTATTCTGAAACGTTTGTTGACCTTAAGAGACATTACCATTCTAAAAATACACACAAATTGTACATGATGAATATCTTTCTATAATCCTTGATATTATTGATCAATAAAGGAACATTAATGATCGGCTATTCAGAATATGAGGTTTGGCTAAATTTAAAGTTAATTTCATTTTTTTTCCTTTTCCTTTCCTTGTGGTGTTTTAAACATAAACTCCAGTGATTTTGAAGTGTTTTCATAAGTGGCAAAAAGATTTTAACAAGAATATTCAAATTTAATGCAGCTGAGGCTGAAATATCTTGACTTTCAGTCCCTTGATTGAGTCAAGATCCAAAAAAACCCTAAACTTTGCACAATGGAACTAGACCCTTGAAGTCACTGACCACAAAACTGTATGGTCCACTGAGCAGTACTCCTCAGGATGAGTAATCTGACACCGATAAGTAAATGTTGATTTCACTTGTGTGACAAAGTACTGTAAAAGTACATTGGCGCGGCTGAATTGTCCAGCTTAAAAATAAGAAGTGGCAGAATATGTTAAACAATTATTGGCTGATGTGCCTCTTCATGGGCGTGTTCCTATTTGTTTTGTTCTCTAAATTCCAGAGTTTGCTCTGTATATGAAAGTCCAAACATGTCAAGTACAGACGAGAGCTAAGTGGGACACAAATGGTGTTGGGACATGTTTCTGTAGTCCGAGGTACTCATTAGTTGTTTTCTCTTGAAGAACAAAATCATCTATCAGAGAAGTCTGCAGCAAGGTGAGTGATGTGATTAGTGATTGTGATATTTAGGTTTTCCACAACCTACTGTACAGGAGCATCAACATAATGCTTGTTGCTTCTCTACAAATTGATTTTGTTGTCATTGCTTGACCTAAATTACACTAAATTAAATCCGTATGACTTCAGCTTTGATTTAATTGTGGATTTTGAAATCACTCACAGTCAGTGCCGCCCCTCCCTACATGCAGAACACGCGCTGTGCGTAGGGCCCCACGATCCATGGGGGCCCCGTTTTGCGCAAGGGGATGTTGGCTCAGGTTTATAGCCTATCAATCTATGTTATCAATAGAAGTTTTGGGCTATTTTTATGGAGGTAAAATGTTGCCATCTCTTGGTGAATTTAATTCATAACAGTCATATAAGATTAGATAAAATAAGATAAATTAAGATAATCCTTTATTTGACCCACAATGGAGAATTTTAAAGCATTGCAGCAGCAAACACCAGTGTAGGAATATAGAACCTAAGTACAAAATGTAAAAAATAAGTATATAAAAATATTTAAATATAGAAATGTCATCAAATCAAATCATAATGAATATTATTATTAGTTGTAATCGTATTTGCATTAATTTCATTGTGTTATTTACCATTAAGACCAAAACAAATCTTAATAATCTGCTTGTATGATGGATTTCTTGTCATGACAGGGTCAATGCTGAAGTTTGTTACTAAGGGTGACACGGAGCCAGCGCACAGTACAGCACAGCAGCTGTCATATGATGACCTCATTGATGACTTTGTATCCAGAAAATGCAGACGTGTGCATCTGTAAAAGCATTGTTCCATTGTTGAAAGAGGCTGTTCATTTGATTTGTTCCTACTAATAAAGGTTGTAAACCTAAATGGCATTTCTTGATACAGTCATTTTGTCATGGGGGAGGGGCCTTAAAATAAAATTCTGCTTAGGGCCCCAATTTGGCCAAAAAAACTGGATCAAAATATTTTTTTACACAATCCATAATGTTTAACTGTCCAGTTTTGGTGAAACTTGTATGCAAATCTTCTGTGACTGGTCTGTGCAGCAGTTCATTAGGGAAATAAACAGCAGATAATGGATTTTAACCTTGACCATTCAAGTGTCCTTAAACTTTCTGTTCACTTAAAAAACCCTGACATGTTGTTTAACTTCAGCTGCCATGGTACCACGCAGACAGTTCCTGCTGCTCGTTGGATTTGTGGGATCCATGTCTATCATCATAATGTCATTTGACCCATGGACCATATCACAAGGAGAGAGAGGTACACTATGTGTGTGTGTGTGTGTGTGTGTGTGTGTGTGTGTGTGTGTGTGTGTGTGTGTGTGTCTGTCTGTGTGAATGTCTTGCTGTTGTCAAGTTTCTGTTTTCAGTCAAGTTTCTGTTTCATGTTTTGGTTAAGTCACTTCCTGTTTTATTTTGTAGTCCATGTGTTCCTTGTCTCGTCTTTCCTGTCACTGTTCCGTTTTGATTACCTGCATATGTCCTCTTGTGTCTCACCTGTGTCTAGTTCCCTCGTTGTGTCTTCTTATTTAAGTTCTGGGTTTTTGTTCAGTCTTTTTTGTTTCTTGTTTCATTTCCCCAGTGAGAAAACCACTCGAAAGCAACACTAGTTAAATGTGCACTGTGGGAAGAAAATTTAATCAGAAGAAACAAATATTTTTTTATGCCTAAGCATACTAAATAAACAAACTGACCTCAAAGGACAACGGTTTCAAACTGCTTTACTTTGTTTATATTTGGCGGACCCTGCCACCTTTCTAGCCTCAAACAGTGTTCTGGGGACCTTATTTTCCTCTGAGAACAGCTTGTTATTCAGTTAGTTTGTAGTTTGTATTATTACCTCATTAATATTATAAATATTAAAATTCTTACATAATTTTTCTTTTCCAAAACTACATCGTGCCCCTTTAGAGGTGCAAAATGTAAGAATTGGCCACCTGTCGAATTCATACTAAAAACAAATAGGGGGCAACATTTTTCAAGAGGTAACTGCTAACTACTGCTAACTGTAGCTGCCGTTAGCTCGGTAAGCCATGCATCTAGCGGTTAAGACTAGGATCTCAGAGCACCAGGGGGCAGGAGCTTTAGAGCGGGAGAAGCCAGGGCCAGTTTGTTAGCATGCTAACTTCAGGTGATAACCCTGCAACACAATACATACACTTCTTCAACATAACAGTCACACTGTCATTTCTTCACTATCTGCTGATAATTTCTGCTGATAAACACATATTCCCAATCGTTCTATCCCAGCAGAGAGGATCCGTCAGATACAGGACCTGAGAAAGCAGCTGCTAAAAGAAATGTGTGATGGTGACAGAGAGGCATTTTCTAACGGGAAGCACAGTTTTGAAGACATACGTGACCACCAGCTGGAGAACCTTGTTGTGGATGAAAAGCACGGCATCATCTACTGTTACATTCCCAAGGTGATGAAGACATAAACTGACACACACACTTACACATTGGTTGTTTCCTAGGCGGATCAGACCTAAACAGCACGTACTTGTTTGGATTTTGCATTTCTCAAATCAGTCATTTGTGCTATGCTAGCCTTGAGCCTAGCTAAAAGAACTCATGTGCTTTAGTACAGCATCACAGAGAAGCTAGCATGGCCTTAGACTCTCTGTTCTTATCTACAGGTAGCGTGTACCAACTGGAAGAGAGTTATGTTTGTCCTGAAACAAGGCAAGCCATATAAGGACCCCCTGTCCATATCCCATAACCTGATCCACTCAGTAAGGTTCAGTCTCCTAAGGGACTTCCCAAGAGCAGAGAGGAAGGTCAGTTCATACGAGGACATCAGAAGTGTCCTTAAAGTAACAAATACAAAACTAACTGAGCAGAGTTAGTGTGACAGAGGGTTGATGTATACTTATTTGTTGACTACAGGCAAAGCTGAAGCACTACACCAAGTTCTTGTTTGTCCGGGACCCATTGATCCGTCTCATCTCTGCCTTTCGAGACAAGTTCCTGAATGTGAACCAGGCCTTCTATAAAACCTTTGGCCGATACATTCTGCACCGGTATGGGAACCAGTCTGATCCTCCACTGACAGCGAAAGAGGCGTTTGCATCTGGGATGCAGCCCTCATTTGACAACTTCATACAGTACCTGGCAGACCCACAGAGAGAGAAGGAGGGGCTCTTTGAACCCCACTGGAGGCAGATGCACAAGCTGTGCCACCCCTGCCTCATACAGTAAGACCATTTGTCAGCAAGGCTGTAGCTGCATTTACATGTCTCTTTATTCTGAAACGTTTGTTGACCTGAAGAGAAATGAAACACAATATTCTTAAACACCTAACAATTGTTTAAATAAAAATGTATTTATTGTAACAGCAATATAATTACACTTGAAGAAGTTTCAAAAATTGCTTTATACTGATTACAACTGTGTTTTCCTTTCCACCTTCCTTTCCTGGGAGTGTTTAAAACATATACTCAAGTGATTTTGAAGTGTTTTCACAAGGGGAATTATAAAAAAAGATTTTAATGAGAAAAAACAAAATGAAGGCAGCAGAGGCTGAAATATCTTGACTTTTAGTCCCTTGTTTGAGTCATGATCAAAAAACCCTAATGGAACTCAACCCTTAAAGTCACTGACCACAAAACTGTGTGGTCCACTGAGCAGTGCTCCTCAGGATGAGTAATCTGACACTGATGAGTAAATGCTGATTTCACTTGTCTGACATTGTTTTTTTCTTTTAACTTCTCAGGTATGATTTTGTTGGCCATCAAGAGACTATTCAAGATGATGCTGAACTGCTGCTGAAGATCTTAAAGCTGGAGGACGACATCAAGTTCCCTCCTGCCTATGAAAACATGACTACCACTGATTATGTGTTAACTTGGTTCAGGACAGTTCCCCTAGAGGACAGGAGGAAGCTGTACAAACTCTACGAGGGCGACTTCAGGCTGTTTGGCTACCATAAGCCAAATGAACTGTTTGATGGTTGAGATAAGGTCATGATTTGGACAACTTTACACTTCCATTTGCAGCCCATGGGTGTGAAAAGAGCAACCATTAAGGATTTATGCAGGAAAATCATGAGGAAATTAAACATTTTTGACTAACTGTATTTAAAAACAGGAATTTTAATCACTCTAATTTAATAATGGTTCTGATATGATCGATTAATAAAGTTTAAAGAGTACTAATTCTGTACGTCTCTACCTTTCCTACTCTACAGCACTGAAATAAAAGCTTAAACATGCTAGAAGTGTAAATATTTAATGTTTTCAGGTTGTCAACACTGCATATCACGGCTCCACTTGCCTCATAAACGTTAAAAGGCTTTTGGCTACCATGACGGTCCTAGAACTTAGACCTGTATCTGTGTTGTCCCTTTCCTGCCTGTGCTCCTCTTTTCAGGTTCTTCCTGATGGTCTGGCCCCAATCAATGCAAACAATTTGCATTTCAGGCCCCAGACCCTGAGAGCTACAGACTCACTGCAGCAAACACTCAACTTTATACCGCTTATTAAAGCTGCACTATGTAGTTTTAGGGAAGACATTCTGATCAGATCTGCATTGACTGATTTATTTATGCCTGAACAAACTAAATAAACAAACTGTCATCATTGTCATGAATGAATAAACTAAACAAGCTGTCATCATTGTCATGAATGAATAAACTAAACAAACTGTCATCATTGTCATGAATGAATAAACTAAACAAACTGTCATCATTGTCATGAATAAATAAACTGAATAAACAAACTGACCTCCAAGGATAATACAGTTTCACACTGTTTAACTTTTTTCATATGTGGCGGACCCTGCCAAACTGGCCACACTGGGTGCTCGAGCAGGGCATGTGCGTGGCACAACATCTTGCTTGTCACTAAATTCTTGCACGCCTGTCAAGCAAGGCTGCAGCGGCCATTCGACTAGAGATTCAGAGTCTTGTGAGACTCCACGCACTAAACAAGCACCCAATGTGATCAGTGTGTTAGTGTGACGTGAAGGGCGAGTTTGCATTGTAAATCATGCGATTTGTGATGTGGTTTTTTCAACATCCCCTTAAAGGAAGTCCAAGTTCAAGACTCGCTTTTGTTTTTGTTTTACTGTCACCTGTACACAGTCTCTGACCTTAAGCTAACAAACTGTATCATGTTATCATCATACGTTATTTCAAGCTGACGGTGACATTCCTATTAATCAGATACCTCACAGGATGACATGTTCTGCACGTACATACATTCCTGACAACAATTATACAACACACCTGCATGTCAACACACACACACACACACACACACTCAAAGGCGAGTTGAACCGTGAATATATATCAAAACTTTTTTTGGAACAGCGATGGCAGCAGCAGCTTGGTCCAGGAGCAGAGGAGTGGCTGGTGTCAGACCCACCAAAGGCCTGTTCTCCATCTTCACTCTGCTGTGTCTGGTCGGCCTCTCAAGTTCACTGATTCATGAAGACCAGCTGGTAAATACACTGATGTTGAACCTCTCTGTATCTAGAGCATGTTCACGTTTATTTGAAATTCCTCAGCCATTGTGAGTCATCACAAAAAACATGTTACTTTCAAAATGTTCTTATATATTTAATTATTTTTATCTCAAGTTGTATATGCTACATTAGCTGTTGACGAGCGGCTTGTTGGTGTTTAGTTTGTTGGTAAAAAGAATCTGCAGAGGCAAGGCTGGGTGGAATGTAACTCAAGCCTGCGTCCGAACCAGTGTGGCCACACCCTGGTGTTCACAAATCTATGGCAAAGATATACCCAGTGTTTTGCCCTCTGCCCTACCAGAAATCCTCTCGAGCCTTCGATCTCGGAAATCTACAAGTTGCCGCCCCACTTTCTCTGCTTGTGCGGGCCTTTTTTAAAGTCCATTCGCCCGCACCTACCTACTTCTTCTAAATGGTTGCTTTGGTGGATTAAGGGTCCATCTATCCAATGAAAGAAAAAGGAATTGGTCTGCCTCCACTCCCTATGGAATAACTCATCTTCTGTGCATTACCTAACTCTGCTGATGTCACTCCTCTTATATGGAAATGTATACATTAAGTCAGCTCCGAACCTCTTGAGTGAGAGCCGAACTCAATTTTATTTCTCTGTACCCTGTCCTTTAATGCACACACAGAGCTGATTAATGACTCCAGGCCCCTGGACATGTTAACCCCACTTTGGACACATTTCTTAACTCACCAGAAGGAAAAACAAACTATTACTTTTAAATCATAGCTCAGAATGTGTCACCGGTCAGATATCTCATTATCAAATGGAACTTCATTCTGGATTTGCAGAAAGAGTTCATGGAAAAACTTCAGAAAGCACAAAAACAACTGGACGAGGTGAGTCAGTCACACAGCTCATGTTATGCACATGAATTACTTCAGAGTAAGTTTGGAGTGTTGGAATACTGTGTGACTTTACGTACGGCAGTGTATACATAGTATTTGTTTTATTTTTTTTTCCCATTAGGCAATCTACGAGCCAGAAATGGGCACCGCTAAAGATGGGCACCGCTAAAGATCTCGTGGGGCTGTCTCTGAATCTTATGGAGACTCTGGAAAAATTCATGAAGGCAAATGAAGAGGAATTTCCTGATGACTCTCTACATGTGAAGGGGTTGATAAACACAATAATATGTACAATCTGAACTCTTTGTGTCATGATGTAATGAGATTATCTATACTGAACTAACTTTATAACAGAAGTAAAGGTCTCTATGAGGATCTGACCCTCCCTAACCCTCTGACAATGTCCCATCCAAATATGAGTTTCCTATTGTTCACATGACAATATTATGACTGATCATTATCATGCTTTCTTCATAATCATTTCTTCCTTTCAAACTGTGAACTCCTGACCTCCAGTGGCTGAAGTCAGTGTTACATGCTCTGAAGCAACAGCTTCTATTACATGTTTAACTCTAAAAGGAACATGAGAAAATGATCAAAGGAGAAAATACTTGAGATATTTATCACAGTCACTGTTACAGACCTAAGTGTCTTGTTCACATCATAGGTAAAATAAAATTATTTTCTGTTTTATTTCCTTTAAAAGATTCTTTTGTAAATCTTTTTGGTTTTTATTTTTAAGAAACCTTTGGAGGAAATCAAAGTTTGATGGAAAGTTTTTTTGTTGTTTTTTTAAGTAGGAAACGAAAGTTTCAAGTTGGAAGAAAAGGTTTGGTGTGTGTGTGTGTGTGTGTGTGTGTGTGTGTGTGTGTGTGTGTGTGTGTGTGTGTGTGTGTGTGTGTGTGTGTGTGTGTGTGTTCGTGGGTGGGTGGGTGTGTATGATGCGCCAGGCCCGTGCAACAGGTCCCGGTTGTCACAACACACACACTCAAAGTTGAACCGTGAGTATAAAGCATTTCATGGTGCGTCATCTCGTCATTTTCCATTAACAATCTGTACAGCAGCTCTCCTTCTATTCGTCCAGCAGGTAAGATCACAAACTTTAACTCACTATGAGATGGTTTATACTGTAGACCTTTAAATATTACAAAATTGCAGGTACACATTCAGTTTGAGGGTTTCTTTTTTCACGTTTCCGTCAATTTAAATTCTATCAAAACTTTTTTTTAGAACAGCGATGGCAGCAGCAGCTTTGTCCAGGAGCAGAGGAGTGGCTGGTTTCAGACCCACCAAAGGCCTGTTCTTCATCTTCACTCTGCTGTGTCTGGTTTGCCTCTCAAGTTCATGGATTCATAAAGACCAGTTGGTAAATGTTCTTTTTTTTTTTTTTTTACATTTGGTTGTGCTATATTAAAGCAGCTACCAGACTATACCCCCCAATCAGGGGCGCAGATGGAATTTTTGAACTGGGGGGGACCAAACTGTCAGCAAATTATTTCAATTCAATAAGTTATTTTTGTGTAATTTGGGCTTTAACTAGCGCTCAAGTAGTTACTCTCGTAATAGCCTAAGGGCCAATGGTTTGCACTAAAAAGCCATTGGAGAATTCTTATTTGAAATCATGGATAAACAACAATGAACATGTTAAACAAAGGCCGACCTGATCAACACTAACCATACATGATGAAACTGTTATTTGTTATCACCCACCAAAACTTCATGCCTTCTGCAAAATATGTTTTATTTGTGTATGAACTCAGAAGTGTAAACAACAACATGTTTACATAAATAAAAATAAGTATGTATACTGTAAATGAAATTCACATTTGAAATGATAATAATTTGAACTGAAATCACCCACTCTGTCATAATAGACAATGGTCTGATCACCACAACAGGCACAGGCGCAGCTACAGTTCCTCTTTAGGACCCTGGGGAGTGAGAGTCGTGCCTTATGGTGTGTTCAATTTACACTGAAAGTCGGAACTTGGAGCTCGGAACAACGTAACCCCGAAGTTGAGTGCTCCCAGCGCTTCCCAGCCTTACAAACGTACAACAAAACATGTAACTACTGTTTACGTGAGTAGCAGATAGCATGAATTCTGTCGGGCTGGTGAGATTAATCCGACTCTCCGAGTTGGAGATCCGACTTCGCGGGGGTTCTGATTAAAATTCTGACTTGGACATCAGAAATTCCGACATACGTGTACAACTGGAACGCGCCATTAATCGAGCACACAAACGCCGGGCTCTCAATGTGCGCTGCGATGTAATTTAGTCTAACTAACAGAACATTAATCCTCTGTTTTACCGGCGATGTTTGTCGCTTTATGTAGGGACAGTGGGGGGGACGGATCGGGGTCACTATGAATCTGAGGGGGTCATTTCCCCCCGTCCCTAGTGCCATCTGCGCGCATGCCCCCAATATAACTGCATGTTGATTCTCGTTCTGGAATTGCAGGAAGAAATGAGGCAACAGCTTCAGGAATCACAAAGACAAATGGACAGTTTGAAGGTGAGTCAGTCAGTCAGTTTCACTGTGGCTCACAAAAAAAAGCTTTGAAGTAATTTCAGTGATGGATACTCTAACCCAATGAGAGAAATGTGTTTATAAGTAGGATTATGTCAGGAAATGGACACAACCTGTTGGAACAGCAAAGCACACTGAGGAGGTGACATGTGACATGTATTAAAGTGGTTTTATTTTTCCCTATTAGGCACAGCACAAGTCAAAACTGGCGACTACTCCAGAGCTCATGAGTGAATTTAGGAGTCTCGTGGACCCACTGATAGCATTCGTAAAGAAAGCCTCGATTGAATGTCCTGTCTTTTTGCCACTGGAGGGAATGCTGGAGAACGTCAAGGACTTAATGGAGAAAACCAGCGAGAGGAATGAGGAGTTAGCTTTACAAATGGAGATGGCTGACAAGCAACTTGGAAAACAACAGAAATTCATCAAATTCCTTGAAGAGCAAGAAGCTGAACTGTAACTCTCATGTCAGTTCGTGCCTCTATCTCTGATGTTGTATCTATTTAATCGCATTATTCAGTTTACATTAGTTAGAGAAGGACTCCCTATGGAAAGGGGTAGTTTGGATAATGTTTTAATACACCTTTATTGAATACATTTACTTATGTATGGATATACAAGCATCACAATTTAGATAGTGGAAAACAATGTTTATGCCAGATGACAAAATATACAGTTTTAACAGATAGTTAGGTCAAATATTGGGGTGGATTTTTGAGGTCTCCGATGTTTTTGTGTTTTTCTGCTGGGTTATTTGCAGTTTCCTTGCAGGAACAGAAACAATATAACAAACTATAATATTCCGTATACATTCTTACACATGTGATTTGCATGGTTATTGTTTAGATATCATATATAAATACTGGTGAAAGCTGTTAAAAAATCAGTTCAACTATTGTATATCAAATTCAGCCTGTGTGAAACCCAAATAAATTCCATACATAGGAAGTGTTGTTGTGTTCTTTCTTTTTTATTGTTACGCTTCATTTTACTGTTTCATGAACTCACAAATTCCTTTTATTGTTTGACATAAAATAGGATGTTGAAGAGAAGGACTCTCTATTGACACGGATAGTGTGGTTAATGTGTTGATAGCCTCTTAATGAATACTTTAACAATAAAGAATGACTTTTTAGAAAGTGTAAAACAATGTTTATGCAAACTGACACAAAATAAAAGGATTTAACTGCTGTTTCTATTTAGCTAAAATATTGAGGTAGATTACAAAAGTATATCATTGTTATAAACTATAATATTCAGTCTACATTCTTACATATATGACTTGTATGGTTATTATTTATATATCATATATAAATTCTAGGAAAAGCTGTTAAAAATACATTGTATTGTTTATCAAATTCAGCCTGTGTGCAACCCAAATAAATTCCATACATAGGAAGTGTTGCTGTCTTCTTTTTCTCCAATCCTAAAAAACCCCAGAGTTTAATACAAATAATTACTGTGACACAGTGCTGCTGAGTCAACTTCTCTTCACTTGTGCTGCTAGATTCAAATCAGTTACAGACATTTTTGTACATACAGAGGCTCTTCTGATTAGGATGATGTGTTTGTGGAAATCTTTCACTGTATGATGATGTTGTTGGCTGAAGTGGAAAAGAATTAACTATGACTTAACACTAAAGGACCAGTCTCTTTAGCCTTTAGACCTCTTGAATTACTGCACAGTGCCACATTTCCATCAGGGCTGCAGTTCTTTGCCTGCTTCTGTACTGCATACTGACAGATGGCTGCTGTACCTTTAATTAAAGGTGCACTATGTAGTTTTGGGGAAGACATTTTAATCAGAACAGAATCAGTCCATTGACTGATTTATTCATGCCTGAACAAACTAATAAACAAATTCTCATCATTGTCATGAATGAATAAACTGAATAAACAAACTGACCTCAAAGGGCAACACAATTTTATATTGTTTAACTTTGTTTATATGTGGCGGACCCTGCCACCTTTCCTGTTTTAAAAAGTGTTCTGGCGACCTTATTTTCCTCCAACAACAGCTTATTAATTCAGTCATGGAAAACAGGAATATTTCTGAATTTGTATTATCACCTCATTAATATTGTGAATATTAAAATTCTGAGTTTGAATTTCTTCTCTAACTACGTAGTGCCCCTTTAATATTAAGCAGATTTCTTCTTAATGCCTTTGTGGAGGATCAGAAATCATCTGATTTTATTGATTTATTCTGCTTTTGTGAAGTGTTTCCGCACCTGTGCCACACAGGACATATCAAGAACTCTGAATTGTTTGTTTGTCAGCTCAGCATTTAATACAATCTCACCCATGAAGCTGATTTTTCGAAGTTAACACTCTGAGCTAAAGTACCACACTGCCAATCCGAACCACCAACTCAACACCGGAGCTCCTCAGGGCTGTGTGCTCGCCCCGTCCTCTTTACACTGCACACCATGACTGCACCCCAAGACATCAAGAGGGATCCACAGGGATGTATGTGCGTGACATCCACCATCATCGGCTGCATCACAAACAGCGATGAGAGTTCATATCAGGAGGAAATCAAAAATCTTGCAGAGCAGTGCACAGGCAACAATCTACTGCTCAACAACGGCAGAACTAAGAAGCTGATTGTTGAGTTTAGAAAAAAGGAGGCAAATAAGACACACACCCCTGTCTACATCAGTGAAGTTGGGGTGGAGCAGGCAAACAGTTTTCTGTAAATATTAATTAAATGAACCTCCATCAGCCTAATAAAAAAGAAGTCGTTAGAATATTAATTTGTTTGTATATTTGTTTCTTGCTCACTACAAAGTCAACAGAGTTCACTTTTTAAGTGAAGATCTCAGCGTTTTTTCTCTCAGAGAATAAGAGATCATCATGAGAGAACTTATTTTAGTTAACTTAGTTATATTGTTCCATCACTGATGTGGAGTTATACTTTCCTGGGTTTGTTTGCATCTTGTCATATGTTTGGTTACAGTTACCATCAACCTTTCTGGTTAAAATATAACACAGGCAAGTATTGTTACGTTTCACCATTGTGTATTGGTTTAGTTCTCTGTTCCATAAGTTACCAACCACTTACCTATTTTCAGGAAAGGTATTTGATTTACCTGCAGGAACGGTCCAGCCCACATTAACTCCTGCAGTTTAAACTGTGCATTTAAGCAGTTGCTCTTGGCTGTATGGAGGGTTGGACATCAGTGTGTAGTTGTAATGTGAGTTGTGTATTATGAGTTAAGTTCTGTTAAGTTATTTCCCCTGTGAACATACCGCCCTTATGCCACCGTGACTTGCATCCACCTCCAGAATAAAGGGTTGGGAGAAGTCAGCTTAAGCGAGTACTGGCGCAGTGGTTAGCTTGGTCTTCAGTGTCTTGAAACTCCTATGGCACTCCTCCGTCCAGTTCCCAGTGGCACCCCGGGCTGCCCTTTTCTTGGACCAGGTTCCTCCCAGCACTGCCACCAGCCTATGTAGAGGGGCTGCCAACTTGGCAAAGTCCAGGATAGGCCACAGCTCGGAGATGGTAGTGGGAGACTGCCAGTTGGCTACCACTTCTGCCATACTTGGATCAGTGGAAACCCCCCTGTCCAAGATCAAAAGGCCCAAGTAACGCATCTCTCACTGGAAAAATGCACACTTTGTGGGATTCGCATTAAGATTTTCCTGTTAAAGCCGACCCAGTACCACCTCCAACCTCTCAAGATGCTGTTCTAATCTGACGTAGAAAACCACAATGTCATCGAGGTAAAGAAGCAGCGATTGGCATTGTTGGTCACCGAATATCTGCTGCATCACTCTCTGGAAGGTGCTGGGGGCGTTACAAAGCCCAAAGGGCATGCTGTTCCACTCAAATAACCCAAATGGAGTGCAGAATGCAGTCTTGGTCTGATCCTCCACGGACAGCAGAAGAAGCGTTTGCATCTGGGGTGCAGCCCTCATTTTATAATTTCATACAGTGTCTAGTAGACCCAGAGAGAGAGAAGGAGGGGCTCTTTGAACCCCACTGGAGGCAGATGCACAAGCTGTGCCACCCCTGCCTCATACAGTAAGACCATTTGTTTGCAAGGCTGTAGCTGTATTTTCATGTCTTTATTCTGAAAGGTTTGTTGACCTGAAGAAAAATAATTGTTCTAAAATACACACAAATTGTACCTGATGAATTTTCTTTTACATAAAATATCTTTCTATCATCCTGGATGTTATTGATCAATAAAGGAACATTAATGATTGGCTTTTAAGAATATGAGGTTTGGCTAAATTTAAAGGTTTTTTTTGTTTTTTTTTCCTTTACCTTTTCCTTTCCTTGTGGTGTTTTAAACGTCAACTCCAGTGATTTTGAAGTGTTTTCATAAGTGGAAAAAAGATTTTAACAAGAATATTCAAAATTAATGCAGCTGAGGCTGAAATATCTTGACTTTCAGTCCCTTGATTGAGTCAAGATCCAAAAAAACCCTGAACTTTGCATAATGGAACTAGACCCTTGAAGTCACTGACCACAAAACTGTATGGTCCACTGAGCAGTACTCCTCAGGATGAGTAATCTGACACCGATAAGTAAATGCTGATTTCACTTGTGTGACAAAGTACTGTAAAAGTACATTGATCATTAAACAAAGTAATGATCAATGTACTTACTTCCCTTCCAGGAGAAAGTCACATCATCAAGTGTAGCCGTTCGTTACCTGAAAGCAACATTATGCAGGAATTCGTATATTTGTGCGATCTGGATATCACTCTTCACTTATAAATATGTCAGGGCATTCGTTTTAATGACGGAGTACTTGTCTGTCCAAATCAAAGGAGGCGTGGCTGAATTGTCCAGCTTAAAATAAGAAGTGGCAGAATATGTTAAACAATTATTGGCTGATGTGCCTCTTCATGGGCGTGTTCCTATTTGTTTTGTTCTCTAAATTCCAGTTTGAGTTTGCTCTGTATATGAAAGTCCTAACATGTCAAGTACAGACCAGAGCTAAGTGGGACACAAATGGTGTTGGGACATGTTTCTGTAGTCCGAGGTACTCATCAGTTGTTTTCTCTTGAAGAACAAAATCATCTATCAGAGAAGTCTGCAGCAAGGTGAGTGATGTGATTAGTGATTGTGATATTTAGGTTTTCCACAACCTACTGTACAGGAGCATCAACATAATGCTTGTTGCTTCCCTACAAATTGATTTTGTGGTCATTGCTTGACCTCGACTACAACACCAAATTAAATCCGTATGACTTCAGCTTTGATTTAATTGTGGATTTTGGAATCACTCACAGTGTTCTTAAAAACTGGATCAAAATATTTTTTACACAGTCCATAATGTTCAACTGTCCAGTTTTGGTGAAACTTGTATGTGAATCTTTTCTGACTGGTATATGCAGCAGTTTATAAGGGAAATAAACAGCATATAATGGATTTTAACCTTGACCATTCAAGTGTCCTTAAACCTTCTGTTCACTGACAAAAGGCTGATATGTTGTTTAACTTCAGCTGCCATGGCACCACGCAGACTGTTCCTACTGCTTGTTGGATTTGTGGGATCCATCTGTATCATCATGATGTCATTTAACCAAAGGAACATATCACAAGAAAAGAGAGGTACACTATGTGTGTGTGAGTCTGTCTGTCTGTCTGTGTGAATGTCTTGCTGTTCCTGTTGTGTATCCTGCTTGTGGTTAGGCTGATTGTTTAAATGCATTGTTTGTATGCTGAGCTCCAGTGCATGTGGTATTAGAAACTGGATTCATGAACACTAGATCGGCAACGTCACCCCTGATTACATTTGGATTAAGGCTTCACTCATCACGTCAGCTCAGGGGCGTTGAGAAAGACAAAGGTTTGGCCTTTGGCTTTCACCCCACCTGTCATTTCATGTGTCATGTGCACTGTGTAGTTTATGGGAAGAAAAAAATAAATGTTATGCCTAACCAAACTCAATAAACAAACTGTCTTTGTTTTCATGACTGACTAAACTCAATTAACAAACTGACCTCAAAGGACAACACAGTTTCATACTGCTTACTTTGTTTATATTTGGCTAACCCTGCCACCTTTCTAGCCTCAAACAGTGTTCTGGGGACCTTATTTTCCTCTGAGAACAGCTTGTTATTCAGTTAGTTTGTATTTTGTATTATTACCTCATTAATATTATAAATATTAAAATTCTTACATAATTTTTCTTTTCCAAAACTACATCGTGCCCCTTTAGAGGTGCAAAATGTAAGAATTGGCCACCTGTCGAATTCATACTAAAAACAAATAGGGGGCAACATTTTTCAAGGGGTAATCGCTAACTACTGCTAACTGTAGCTGCCGTTAGCTCGGTAAGCCATGCATCTAGCGGTTAAGACTAGGATCTCAGAGCACCAGGGGGCAGGAGCTTTAGAGCGGGAGAGGCCGGGGCCAGTTTGTTAGCATGCTAACTTCAGGTGATATCCCTGCAACACAATACATACACGTCTTCAACATAACAGTCACACTGTCATTTCTTCACTATCTGCTGATAATTTCTGCTGATAAACACATATTCCCAATCGTTCTATCCCAGCAGAGAGGATCCGTCAGATGCAGGACCTGAGAAAGCAGCTGCTAAAAGAAATGTGTGATGGTGACAGAGAGGCATTTTCTAATGGGAAGCACAGTTTTGAAGACATGAGTGGCGACGAGCTGAAGCACTTCATTGTGGATGATAATCACGGCATCATCTACTGTTACGTTCCCAAGGTGATGCAGACATAAACTGACACACACACTTACACATTGGTTGTTTCCTAGGCATTTCAGGCCTAAACAGCACGTACTTGATTGGATTTTGCATTTCTCAAATCAGTCATTTGTGCTATGGTAGCCTTGAGCCTAGCTAAAAGAACTCATGTGCTTTAGTACAGCCTCACAGAGAAGCTAGCATGGCCTTAGACTATCTGTTCTTATCTACAGGTAGCGTGTACCAACTGGAAGAGAGTTATGTTTGTCCTGAACCAGAGCGAGCCATTTGATGACCCCATGTCCATATCCGGTGACCTTGTCCATTTACCCGAACTGTTCACTCTCCTAAGGGACTTCCCAAGAGCAGAGAGGAAGGTCAGTCCATACGAGGACGTCAGAAGTGTCCTTAAAGTAAGAAATACAAAACTAACTGAGCAGGGTTAGTGTGACAGAGGGTAGATTTATTTTTATTTGTTGACTACAGGCAAAGCTGAAGCACTACACCAAGTTCCTGTTTGTCCGGGACCCATTGATCCGTCTCATCTCTGCCTTTCGAGATAAGTTCCTGAAGGTGAACCAGTACTACTATCAAAACTTTGGCCGATACATTCTGCACCGGTATGGGGACCAGCCTGATTCTCCACTGACAGCGGAAGAGGCGTTTGCATCTGGGGTGCAGCCCTCATTTGACAACTTCATACAGTACCTGGTAGACCCAGAGAGAGAGAAGGAGGGGCTCTTTGAACCCCACTGGAGGCAGATGCACAAGCTGTGCCACCCCTGCCTCATACAGTAAGACCATTTGTCAGCAAGGCTGTAGCTGCATTTACATGTCTCTTTATTCTGAAACGTTTGTTGACCTGAAGAGAAATGAAATATGCACAAATTACACATGGTGGTTTTTTCACACAATATTTTTAAACAGCTTTCAATTGATTGAATAAAAATTGATTTAATGTAACAGCAATAGAATCACACTTGAAGAAGCTTAAAAAAAACATGATTACAGCTGCATTTTCCTTTCCTGGGAGTTTTTGAAACATATACTTAATTATTTTTAATAATTTAATTATAATCAGAATGTATTATGTGTATTCCAAAGTTTAATCAAGAAATCATAGCTAATAATGAAAATAATGAAAAAGGGGGAATAATGACTCCTCCTTGAACCGTCACCTTTATCATGGTGGAGGGGTTTGAGTACCTGAATGATCCTAGGAGCTATGTTGTCCGGGGCCCCCCCCTGGTAGGGTCTCCCAAGGCAAAAAGGTCCTAGGTGACGGGTCAGACTAAGAACGGTTCCAAAGCCCATGATGAATGTTAATACAACGAGGCAGCATACGTCGCCCGGATTGGCGTTACCGGGGCCCCACCCTGGAGCCAGGCCTGGGGTTGGGGCTCGCAGGCGAGCGCCTGGTGGCTGGGTCTGTGCCCACGGGACCCGGCCGGGTACAGCCCGAAGGAGCGACGTGGGCCCGCCCTCCAGTGGACCCACCACCCGCAGGAGGGTTCAGAAGGGGCTGGTGCATTGTGGATTTGGTGGCAGTCATGGGCGGGGGGCCCCGCGACCCAATCCCCGGACGGTGACTCTGGCCATGGGGACACTGGGGGGAAAGAGCCTGAACTGGCGCGGGAGGTTGAGCGGTACCGGCTAGAGATAGTCGGGCTCACCTCCACACACAGTCTGGGCTCTGGAACCCAACTCCTTGAGAGAGGCTGGACTCTCTTCTACTCTGGAGTTGCCCGCGGTGAGAGGCGGCGAGCTGGTGTGGGCTTGCTTATAGCTCCCCATCTCAGCCGCCATGTGTTTGAGTTTTCCCCGGTGAGCGAGAGGGTCGTTTCCCTGCGCCTTCGGGTCGGGGATAGGTCTCTCACTGTCGTTTCGGCTTACGGGCCGAACGGCAGTGTAGAGTACCCGGCCTTCTTGGAGTCTCTGGGAGGGGCACTGGAAAGTGCTCCAACTGGAGACGCCGTCGTTCTTCTGGGGGACTTCAATGCTCACGTGGGCAGCGACAGTGTTACCTGGAGGGGTGTGATTGGGAGGAACGGCCTCCCCGATCTGAACCCGAGCGGAGTTCTGTTAGTGGACTTCTGTGCTAGCCACAGTTTGTCCATAACGAACACCATGTTCGAGCATAAGGGTGTCCACAAGTGCACGTGGCACCAGGACACCCTAGGTCGGAGGTCAATGATCGACTTTGTAGTCGTGTCATCTGACCTCCGGCTGTATGTCTTGGACACTTGGGTGAAGAGAGGGGCTGAGCTGTCAACTGATCACCACCTGGTGGTGAGTTGGATTCGCTGGCAGGGGAGGAAACTGGACAGACTTGGCAGACCCAAACGCGTAGTGAGGGTCTGCTGGGAACGTCTGGCGGAATCCTCTGTCAGGGGGGTCTTCAACTCCCACCTCCGGGAGAGCTTTGACCAGATCCCGAGGGAGGCTGGGGACATAGAGTCCTAGTGGACCATGTTCTCCGCTTCCATTGTTGTCGCAGCTGTACGAAGCTGTGGCCGAAAGGTCTCCGGTGCCTGTCGAGGCGGCAATCCCCGAACCCGGTGGTGGACACTGGAAGTAAGGGATGCTGTCAAGCTGAAGAAGGAGTCCTACCGAGCCTGGTTGGCTCGGGGACTCCTGAGGCAGCTGACGGGTACCGGCAGGCCAAACGTGTGGCAGCGCGGGCAGTTATGGAAGCAAAAACTCGGGCCTGGGAAAAGTTCGGGGAGGCCATGGAGGAGGACTACCAGTCAGCCTTGAGGAAATTCTGGCATACCATCCGGCACCTCAGGAGGGGGAAGCAGTGCTCCGCCAACACTGTTTACAGTGGGGGTGGGGAGCTGTTGACCTCAACTGGGGACATTGTTGGGCGGTGGAAGGAATACTTCGAGGATCTCCTCAATCCCACTGACATGCCTTCCGTAGAGGAAGCAGAGGCTGAGGGCTCAGAGGCTGATTCATGCATCACTCAAGCCGAAGTCACTGAGGTAGTCAGGAAGCTCCTCAGTGGCAAGGCACCGGGGGTGGATGAGATCCGCCCTGAGTACCTCAAGTCTTTGGATGCTGTGGGGCTGTCTTGGCTGACACGTCTCTGCAGCATCGCGTGGCAGTCGGGGACAGTACCTCTGGACTGGCAGACCGGGGTGGTGGTCCCTCTATTTAAAAAGGGGGACCGGAGGGTGTGTTCTAACTATCGGGGGATCACACTCCTCAGCCTCCCTGATAAAGTCTATTCCAGGGTACTGGAGAGGAGAATTCGGCCGATAGTCGAACCTCGGATTCAGGAGGAACAATGCGGTTTTCGTCCTGGTTGTGGAACACTGGACCAGCTCTATACCCACCGCAGGGTGCTCGAGGGTTCATGGGAGTTTTCCCAACCAGTCCACATGTGTTTTGTGGACTTGGAGAAGGCATTCGACCGTGTCCCTCGTGGCATTCTGTGGGAAGTGCTTCGGGAGTATGGGGTCCGGGGCCCTCTGCTAGGGGCTGTACGGTCCCTGTATGACCGGAGCAGGAGCTTGGTTCGCATTGCCGGCAGTAAGTCAGACCTGTTCCCAGTGCATGTTGGACTCCGGAAGGGCTGCCCTTTGTCACCGGTTCTGTTCATTATTTTTATGGACAGAATTTCTAGGCACAGCCGGGGGCCGGAGGGGGTCTGGTTCGGGGGCCACAGGATTTCATCTCTGCTTTTCGCGAATGATGTTGTCTTGTTGGCCTCTTCGAGCCAGGACCTCCAGCATGTCCTGGGGCGGTTTGCGGCCGAGTGTGAAGCAACTGGTATGAGAATCAGCACCTCCAAGTCCGAGGCCATGGTTCTCGACCGGAAAAAGGTGGCTTGCTCCCTCTGGGTTGGGGGAGAGTTCCTGCCTCAAGTGGAGGAGTTTAAGTATCTTGGGGTCTTGTTCACGAGTGAGGGAAAGATGGAGCGTGAGATTGACAGGCGGATCGGTGCAGCAGCTGCAGTAATGCGGTCGTTGTATTGGTCCGTCGTGGTGAAGAGAGAGCTGAGCCGAAAGGCGATTTACCGGTCAATCTACGCTCCTACCCTCACCTATGGTCATGAACTTTGGGTCATGACCGAAAGAATAAGATCCCGGATACAAGCGGCCGAAATGAGTTTCCTCCGCAGGGTGGCGGGGCGCTCGGGGTCCTCCCGGAAGAGCTGGGGGAAGTGTCCGGGGAGAGGGAAGTCTGGGCGTCCCTGCTCAGGCTGCTACCCCGCGACCAGGCCTCGGATAAGCGGAAGAAAATGGGATGGGATGGGGGAATAATGAAAATAGATTTTAATAAGAAAATACAAAATGAATGCAGCAGAGGCTGAAATATCTTGACTTTTAGTCCCTTGTTTAAATCATGATCAAAAACCCCTGAAATTTGCAGAATGGAACTCAACCCTTAAAGTCACTGACCACAAAATTGTGCGGTCCACTGAGCAGTACTCCTCAGGATAAGTAATCTGACACTGATGAGTAAATGTTGATTTCACTTGTCTGACACTGTTTTTTTCTTCTCAGGTATGATTTTGTTGGCCATCAAGAGACTCTTCAAGATGATGCTGAACTGCTGCTGAAGATCTTAAAGCTGGAGGACGACATCAAGTTCCCTCCTTCCTATGAAAACATGACTTCCCCTGATTATGTGTTAAACTGGTTCAGGACAGTTCCCTTAGAGGACAGGAGGAAGCTGTACAAACTCTACGAGGGCGACTTCAGGCTGTTTGGCTACCATAAGCCAAATGAACTGTTTGATGGTTGAGACAAGGTCATTATTTGGAGTTTACACAACTTTACACTTCCATTTGCAGACCATAGGTGTGAAAAGAGCAATCATTAAGGATTTATGCAGGAAAATCATGAGGATTATTTTTTCGGCTTCATTGATAGGACAGCTTCTTCAGAGATGACAGGAAACAGCGTGAGAGAGGGGGGGTTGACACGCATCAGAGGGCCCCAGGCCAGGACTCAAACCCAGGGCCGCAGCAGCGAGGACAAAGCCTCTATACCTGCCTGGATGCCTGCTCTACCAACTGAGCTAATGGGCCCTTCATCAT
The DNA here is from genome assembly GCA_039737535.1 of Lagodon rhomboides. Classification (NCBI taxonomy): domain Eukaryota; kingdom Metazoa; phylum Chordata; class Actinopteri; order Spariformes; family Sparidae; genus Lagodon; species Lagodon rhomboides. Next base: position 69,763 of record JBBNBP010002699.1, on the reverse strand, counting down.
GAGGAAATTATACATTTTTGACTAACTGGTTCTCAAATACAGGAATTTAAACACTCTGATTTAATAATGGCTCTGATCTGATCTAATAATAAAATCTAAAGAGTACCAATTTCGTACGCCTCTACCTTTCCTCCTCTACAGCACTGAAATAAAAGCTAAAACATGCTGAAAGTTTAAACATTTCATGTTGGAGGTTTTCAACAATGCATGTCATGGCTCCGCTTGCCTCTTAAACGTACAATAATTACCTCTGCCACTTGGGTGCTCTCTATCAAACCAAAACAATAGACATTTGCCCATGTGTTGTGTGGAGGCACCGGGCAGAGTAGGTGGGTAAGCCACTGCTCAGCTGCTCAGAACTCGGCTGGAGATTTTGGTGCAGAGCCAGACCTCCCGGAGGAATAGACACCGGGACCACATCGGATAGTGAGCTGATACGGAGCTGTGTACGAACAGAAGGAGAGCTCAGAGAGAACTATTGAACTTTTGGGAATAAAACGAGGATTCTTTCCTCCTGTTTATTAACCTGACTGCAGCAGTGATCCACAGAGGTGGCCTCCATTGTTGTGTATTTACATACTGTACTACTGACTGCTGACTGGAGCTGGAGAGTAAATATCATTTATGTCACGAACACAACATTACAGAAAGGAGAGAGGAAAAGAAGAGAGGGAACCACCTATCCTGTCCTTAGCCTATCTTATGGTCAATGTTCATTAAAGTAATGACTGTTTGGGAAGGTTAAACCCCCAATGATGATGAAAGTCTATCAGATGTGACTCAGACACAAATGTTCACAGATGAGGCGATGCTTCGAAGTTCATGCCTGTGAATATTCTCATTCATCCAGGTCAAAGTTATCTCAAGGAAATTGAATCGAATGCAACTGGATTTGGTTTTTGTCTTGAAGACGTTTCACCTCTCATCCAAGAGGCTTCATCAGTTCCTGCTCGCTGACTAGGCTGGGACTAGTCCAACTAGCCGGTGTGGAGGTCCAGCTATTTAACCTCTTAGGAGGCGGTCACAAGGCCACTGATGCCTATGGGTCGTATGACTGTATAACGCTAAGCTTCACACCCACAGTCGACTCCAGACTGCTTCTATTTACAGGGGCTGGGGTCTCTGATACCTGGTCCCGCCTCCTGGAGTACAGTGACATGACAGAGAAGAAGAGAGTTTGAGTTGATTCTGTGAAGTCAAAATCAATATGTACGAATTTTATTTTAATAAGTCATTCAGTAATTTATTCAAAATGATCGACAGAATGTGAAGAAATTACAGTTTTGACATTGTGATGTCTATATTGTGTTGCATACATATCTACTGAAGTTAGCATGATAGCCAGCTAATCAGTCTCTGCCAGCTCCTGTGTTAACAACAACAGCAACAGTCCCCCGATGCACTGAGCTCCCAGTCAGGACTACTAGCTGCGCAGCTAACTGAGCTAACTAGCTAACTCTAGCTACAGTTAGCAACAGATATTCTTGTGATCCATGTTTGTTTTTAGTATGAAATTCAACCTATTCTTACATACTGCACCTTTATGATTTGAAACGAGAAACACACCATTCTCCCATTTATGAAAATCACGTATGTATCACGCATTTTTTTAATGAAAAATGTTTTTTTTAAAATAGTGCCAGTTAGTTTCCAAGTCTATAAGTCATTATTAGTTGTGTAAATTGTTTGCCGCTAACACTCTACTTCCCATGTATCATTTCCTGATAATAGCAGGAAAAAGTGGAATAAATTTGCTCTCACACAAGTTTCAGTATGTTTTGCCTGTGTACCTGGCATGTGCAGATGTATTTTCCGAGGCTTTCCTCTGTGACAGTCACCTCCAGGTCAGAGTGGTGCTGCCTGGTGTGCCTGTGGGGAGGGTGCTCCCAGCTACAGGGCCTGGGGGACAGCTGGACACATGGCAACAGGAGGCGCAGACCCACAGACACCCGCAGCTCCCTGATGGACGGAGTGCAACGCCCTGGAGGAGAAAACAAGCACAGAGACAGAAGAGGGTTGAAAGAGAAACAGACATGACAGCGCACCTGGACCAGTCCTGGAAACACACACACACACACACACACACAGAGAAAATAGCATCACACTGATTAGTAATGAGTTACAATTATGATAACTGATTAAGTGATCAATACACAGACAATTGCAAAGATTTACTTGTTTTTATGCTTATTTTTTATGTATTTGATGCTTTTATTCTGGTATTATTCTTTCTTTTTTTTCTGTAACTGCAGGACTTAAAGGAGCACTACGTAGTTTTGGAGAAGACATTCAAACTTTGATATTTACAATGTTCATGAGGTAATAATACCATCTTTTTTTCCATAACTGAATAAACAAGTTGTTCTCAGAGGAAAATAAGGTCCCTGAATCTACAAAGTGCACCTTTAACAACAATATTTAACAGATATATTATTCTTTGTGTTTATGTTTGTCATATTCTGATATCATTTTTATTGATGATTTGTTGGCACATTTTTCATTTTGTTAGCAGTGGCAAAAGAGCAAAAAGAGGAATGAGCACGCTGTAAAGAAAAATGGGTCAGTCTTTACACATAACTGAACCATTTTCCAACCCTGTTGCCTGTCTGCCTTTGCTTTTCATTTCTGGAAGCCTTCCAGTTCATTGTGATATTCCTGTAGTACTCACTCGTCTGCTGTGTGCCTGCAGGCTGTTTCGGCTGCGCTCCACACACAGCCCAGGCCTCTGGCTCTGGCACACACCTCGCAGCTGGGATACAGAGCGCAGCCTTCAGCCTGGACACGAGCCAGAGACAGAGGGCTGCCCACCAGAGCCCGGCCCTGGAAACACAGGGAACCGTTACAGAAACACTGAGTAATATAACGGGTATTCTGGGCACTTAATATTATCTATTTTACTGTGTGTTTTTGTGCAGTATGAGTGTGAATTAATTGGTAAATGCTCTACCTGGTGCAGTATTATGTTGTTGACAGGCTCCTGAGAGGTGAACAGAGGAATCTCCTGCAGTAAGGTGGCGTTCTGGCCCACTACTGCCACCCGGTGGAGCTCCCGCGGTCTGCAACACACAAACACACTTCAATCAAAAAGCTCTTCTCCTTTCACAACTTTCCTCCGCTTTTACTCTGCTTTTGAAAAGCCAGTTCGTGCTTCTCGTTCCCTCACCTGTTCCAAGGTGCAGTACCGCTCCTCTCCGCTCCTCCCCGCTGCCCGTCTGCGTCACAGCCAGCTTGGTGTAAGCGATGCCCTTTCGGACAAGCAGGGGCGCTACCGTAACAGTGTTCTCCATCAGGGGGTGGTCCCTCACGAACGTTAACACCTTGTCGGGAAGTTTCAGGGAGGACTCGAACCCTTCAGCATTTAGAGCACTGTTCAAACACTAAAAAAGTGGAGTGAAGAGGGAAAAAAAACAACGTCTGAGTCATTTCTGTTGATACGGTAGAATGTAATGAATGGCAGAGATTGTGATAGCACATATGCAGTGGTTGTGTGGTTGCACAGTTTGGTACCTGGCCAGGCCTCGGTGTGGGGACAGGTTCAGGGTTGATCCAGTTCTCGCAGGTCTTCTTCAGCTCTTTAAAGGGACCATCCATCACTTTGTTGATGTCAGAGAGACTGAAGACACACACGGCTGACAACTCTTCACGCTCCCTGAGAAAAAGAAGAAGAGTGGTTAACATTAAGCCACCATCTTGATACTTTTATCAAAAGATAGTTTGACATTTTGGGAAATGGCAGTTAGTATGGCTTTGGTTTCCTTAGCGTACCACTGTGAGGTGAACAGTCCGTAAAAGTGTGTGCTGCCGGGGTCGCCTGGTGTGTGTTGCGTGGTGAAGACATCAGTCAGAATGTTGTAGCGCTGACCGCTGGGTTTGTCCTCACACACCAGCTCGGCCTTGAGGAAGGTGGTCCAACGTTGCTGCAGAGTCTTCATCCCTCCCACGTCAGACTGGACGGACAGGGGGGGAAAGATGAAGCCCGACTGCCATCTCACACGAGGTCGATCAGTTATTCAGTCAATCACTCAGTCAGGATGTTGGGTTACCTTGCAGACTCGTGCCACCCTGGGCACTTTGACTTTGGTGTAGAGGTCGTACTCTTTGGTCACTTCGGTGAAGAAGTAGATCTTGTCGTCGTCTCCTGTCGGGTTGCTCTCTTGAGACTCTTCTATGAAGGCCGAGTTCACAAACTCCGGGTCTGAGAAACACACACACACACACAGACAATTTGACTTTTTCCCATTTGTGCTGGAGCATCTGTGCATGTCAGCGCATGTGAATATGTGGGTTGACGTGTGCATGAGCCTGTGTGAGCATGAATGCGCGTCTCACTGCTCAGCCAGTTGATGGATCGCTCAGTTCGGATGCGCTCCTGCTCCGGGCCCGTTGCCCGGGAGATGTCGAACAGCATTCCCAGGAAGTTGCTGGTGGTTGCTGTGTATAGGGTACCACCTAGACAAAAGAATCAGGCTGTGATTTACAAAAAATAGCACGAAAATAACACCAGACATCAAAGAATCAAGTGTATGAATTCAATCAATTAGTCAAACATTCAGCCGGACTCTTCTACCTGCCATCACAGCTGTGTAGTGCTGGCTGGGCTCAAAGGGGCACTTGCCCTTCCCCGTCTCCATCTTCACTCCTCCTTCCTCCGCTTTCTCCGCTTTCCTCCAAGAAGGAGAGCTCCTGGAGGACGACAGGAAAGGCGAAAGAGAAGTTAGAAGGGCAGCACCGAGTTACTACACGAATAATGTAAATCATGCGAAATATTATTATATTATTATATATAATTATATATTTATAATTATATATTTATCATATTATATATATAATTTATTCACAGCTGTCTCAGGCGAAAAATATTCAATTTGATCACTCCATGTTGCCTGCTTTAAATGTCGCTATAATTGACTGCAATCTTCCTCTCTTATGCTTAAAGCTTTGGTCACTTCGGTGCTCAAATTACCTTCCTTAAAATGTCACTTGCAACAATACATCTGAAAGGCTTTTGTTGGTTGACTGGCGCCAAATACTTCTCTAATAATTACTGAGTAAGTGTGAAAAAACGACTAAAAAGTTTGAATGTGAAAATATTCACTGCGACAGTAAGAGAACAGTGTGTGTGTGTGTGAGTGTGCGCGTGTGTGCCTGTCCGTTTGGGGACTGTGACGGTGTGAGTGAGTACGGGAACCTGTCACAGAGATTCATTTTGCACATGCTGTAGGTGCAAACACACATGCAGTCGGGCACACATGCGAGGAATAATGAAACAATGCGCTGATGCGGCCGTGTGTGCAGTGCTGTGACACATCATGCGGACCCCTCTGGCGTGGATCTGCCCTACAATGTCTCCCTCAAGTATGAGCTTACACATGCGGGCACTGAACAGCAGGAGGAAGGTCTCTCTCACACACACACACACACACACACAAACTAACCAGGAAGGCGCACTGGGGGTCGAAGGCATAGGTGCCACACACGTAGACGCGTCCGTTGCCCAGGAATTCCAGCAGACGGATGTAGTTGTGACAGTCGACCTGCAGGGAGAGACAAGCACCCAGAAATAAAGACAAGCCAAAAAGTTCACTGAATGCTTTTTATGGATCCACTTATGGCATTACATATGAGATCATCAACAGGTGACATTTAACATATGTGAAACTCAGGGGTCACTTTCATTTACCATAAAAACAATCATCTTGCTAAGTATCAGAGTCAGTGTCACACAATTTTATAAAAGTACATATTTAGTTTGAGAACCAAAAACAAGCCTGTTCCGACCATGATTGGTCCGACGAACCAACACAAGCAAGTGGTCCTGTCACAACCCCACTGAGCTTGAGGGGAAAGGTTGGGGTGGATTCTGGGAACAGCTGGCGTATCAATGATTCTGATCGGAAATTGGAGATCCCCAATGCTGGGACAGACACATGAGACCCCCACTGCTCCCAGCAGAGATCGTCCATACTAACTCACACGAACACAAGCATGCAAACTGCAACTTAAGACCCCTCATGTTCAAGCATGATTAACACACAATAAGCACACTCGTGTGTTCCTTTGCCTGCCTCACAAACACACAATAGTGATGATGCATACGCTGATCTCTCCTCGCTTTACTCGTGCATATTCAGGCCACGTCTTTTATGGAAAACACGCCTGTAGTCCCTTCCCGGTTACCATAAAACCATGACGCAGGCAATGTTTTCAGTCAGTGCGTGCGTGTGTGTCTTTGTGTGCCACCCTAAATGAGCTCCAGGCCTGAGTCACCTTCGCCCCAGGGACCTGATCCTCTCTGATGCCCAAATCATGTCACCCAAATCAGCCCCCACCACCACCACACACCGCCAGCCCTCACAGCGGTACAGCTCCACGCTGAGCTATAAATCATAATCACTGATGAGTCCACAGTTGGTGACGTGTGAATGAACTTGAGAACATTTAATGCTAGAGTTTCTCCTGCAGGATGGGATTTTGTGACCTACCTTACGAGTCTCAAAAAAGGCTATACATTTATGATGCGTCATTCTGCCTTATTCTGACACTCTCTCAAATTCAACTTCAAGGCAGCTTCTTGTTATGTCTATGGTCTTGCCTTTCTAATCTCAAGAGCCCCCTGACATGATGCAGTGGAGAGATGGAGTAAAACAGGTCTTTACCATGGAGACAATTACAGCTAAATTACAGCTGAATGTACACAGGTTTACTAAAACATGGTGGCCATTAATACAGGCAATGCCACAACTCTAGTTGCCTCCTTTAATTCTTATTACCAGCTGTATTACATTGGTTAGGTTCTGTTAGCTACTTCACAAAAACAAAGAACTACGCTAAGAACCTTGTTAAAGTACGTTATTACAGAGGTAGTGTGAGCCCAGGGCCTTCAGAAATGTGACGTTATGCTGATAGGTATATATACGTATTTGGTGCTTATATATTATGAAACCCATAAATAAAGAGGAGCACACATTATTTGTGACATTGCTCAGAAAATACAGGAAAAGGAATATAAGCTGGAGCAGATTCCTCGGGTGTAAATATGTATGCATCTCCATTTATATTGTACGTGTATATATGGGTGAAACTGAAATGAATTAAAAAGAAAGTGCAAAACAACAAACAAGGAGAGCAGAGCTGCAGCAGCTGAGTGTATATAGTGAGAGCAGACAATGGTCAGTAAGAGACACCCTGTACACCTGAACTCTCATATAAAGGGCATGTGGAGGACTCCTCCTGTCAGCTAACCTTGTAGGAGCACCAGCAGGTGAAGTCCACCCCAGTCGTGCAGCTTCAGCTGGGCATTTCCTGCAGCGTGGGCGCAGTAGAACCCCACGTAACAACCCTGACGCACAAAAAGGAAAACATTCTATCTTCATCTGCCTTCTTCAATCATGTCAGTGACTGGAAGTTTAAAGGAGCAGAACATGGAAATGTTCAAGGACAAGTAGCTCAGCGTTGTACTTTAGTGGAGTTAATGACAGTTAAGACATATTGTAGGAATTAAAACAGTTTCTGTTTCTGTAAGTTTGAGCGATGGATGGATCCAATAAATGGTTGGAATAGTTTACAAAGCTGTGTTGTTGAACAAAAGGAATATAGAGGTTTAGAAACAGCTGCTGGTGACGATCCAGAATCATAAAGTGAAACACTGACGGATTATTTCATGATTTGTTTCTGAACGGGACACAAAAGCACAAAGACGTCTGATTTTCTTGTTTCTGATTGGACGTTCACATCACAAAGAGGGAGTTACAGAACCGGGCCACGGGCTGAACTTGATGTGGACTTTCAATCTGTGATTGATTGTGTGTATGTTGAGTCACACAGTAGGTGTGGATCATAAACTGCTGTGTTTGCTGCAGTTTGTGACTTTGTGTTTGTCTGTAAGTCACTTTAACACAGAACTTCCATCCACGTATGAAGCATGAAGGTTTGTACTGAACCCATCACTGTTGGTGTCAATGTGCTGAACAACACTCATCAATACACTTTAAATAACTATATTTAACTCTTTGCCTAATCAAACACACGTCATGTCCCCCCCAACTGTTTCCGGTTAGAGATAACGTTCACTTTCGCTGATCCTCGTGACGCAGCAGCTTCTTCTCTCCGTTTAAAGGTAATTTAACGGACATTTGAAATGTTTTACACTTTAATGACTCCGTGAAATGAGAGTAGAAGTGGAGTTAGTTGGTCAGTGTTTGGACACAGAGCGGTTCACTGTGTAGCTCCACTTACTGATGACTGAAGGCAGCTTCTCCTGCCTGGAATCAGCCTGTGGAGGATGCCGAGACGAGCCGCCGCTCTCCCGCTGTATGACGCACTAGACGCGGCTGGAGAGCAGCTGTTCGCCTGGATGCGGGAGCTGGAGGTGCTGAGGGGGCTGCAGCACCACCTAAAACGAGGCTGTAACATATGCCGAATTTACAAGAAGGCCCGAATCATTAAGAATTTGTCACCGACAGCGTTTCACACCGTTTATCTAGGTTCTCTTAACTCAACAACTTGTCTCAATGGAGTCTGGGGACTTCCTGTTCCTCCTCCTCTCCCTGCTGCTGTTGACTGTAGCTGATGTGACTTATAATCAGTAGTCGAGTTGTAAAAAAAAAATTCAGGGGGTGGTCAATTTTTCTCACCTTAAAAAAAAGGCGGGGGGCAGTTTTATGCAGTTTTATGATGATTTTGATCGTTTTTATTTCTGAGAGGATGCCATCCCCCCTCATCCCCCCTCAACTCGACTACTGCTTATAATATGTTGGTGTTGAGGTTCTTGTTCATAATCATCAGATACGTGTTATCCTGGAAATTCAAATGAGTCCAAACACATGAATGTGGCCCACCATTTACTATGACGTCATCATATAGACTGAGCCCTCACTGATGTCCCCTCAGCATCAACTGCATAAAGTGGAAATACGTGACTGAAGTACCTCACAATTGTAGTTCTGTATAGTACTCGAGTAAATGTACTTTCCTCCACTGTTACTGGTGTTTCTAGAACAGTGATTCCAGTCGTGTCTCGCTGGTTAAACAGGTGTTCAGAGCAGACGCCTCACTTCCAGTCTGATGGCTCCATGACACCATCTAGTGGACTGACAGTAGAAGTGCAGCATTCATGTGACACTGATAAGAAGCAGCCAATTAGAGGAGGAGCAGCTGATGTTCTAACAGGAGACATGATGTAAAGGCTGATTTCAGTTGATGTGCAGATGAATGATTTGTGTTTCCGCTTCAGATGAAAGTGTGTGTGAGTTGAGCAGCATGAATCAGTGTGAGGACAGAGAGGAGGGAGGCCCTCCCTCTAAAACCACTGGACCTGAACCTGGACCTGGACCTGCTGATGGACCTGGACCTGAACCTGGACCTGGACCTGGACCTGAACCCAGCTGTGTTTCCATCAAGAATCTCATTAATGTTTTTGATGGACAACCACCTCCTGCTGTGAAGAGGTGAGCTGTTAATAACATTATAATATGTGACTGATTCATGTTTTAACTGTGGATGGACCTGGACCTGGACCTGAGCCCAGCTGTGTGTCCTTCAAGAGTGACCAGTCAAAGGAATTTTATATTGATTTCAAACAAGAACATTCCTCAGACAGTCAGTAAGCTGTTGTCATGTTGCTCTCTGTTGATGTTTGTCCTCATTAAATCCAGTCTGACCAGTTGTCCTGATGATCTTCATGTTCTCAGAGTGATGATGGAGGTCAGAGCAGGATTAGTATTAAAGGACAGGTTCACATTTCTTCATGTCCGTCCCTAAACAACTCTGACAGGACAGTGTTCCTCCTGTGGACAAAACAGCAGTGACTCACCTCCTGCTGAACTCTGAGCCCTGCTGCTGAGGAGAGGAAGGGCTGTGTGTTATATCTAACGTTACAAGGGCCCGACCCATCCGGACCTGATGGGGCCGGTACCGAAACCCATATGAAGAGTAAAAAACTCTGATAACTGATATATCGGCCGATTAGATATAAAATATATAAAAACTAATAACTTATTTGCTGATCTCTTAAATATAGTTCAAACACTTGAGATAAAGATATGAACTGAAGGCAGAACATTTTACTGTTTTACAATATTTATTAAATATGCAAAAAAAAAAAAAAAGTGTTACAAATATGTCTAAAGTTACGTGGAGCACTTTGAAACTCAGACGTTAAGTATTTTTTCTTACTGCAAGTCATGTTGTCACACCCCGCCTCGGGTGAAGGTAATGTAACCTTATTAAACCGGACTTTCAAACCCAAAGGATGGCAAGGCACACAGTTGCAAATCGGTTTTTAACAACATTTATTCTCCCAAAGTGTCAGATAAGTGCAGAACATACAGAGGAGGCCAGAACCCAAACATCTGAAAATAGTAAAAAAGTAAAAACATATTCAAATCCAATTCCAAAATCAAATAATTCAATCAATTCAAATATTCAAATAATCAATAATCAAATATTCTCTATAATAAATCAAGCTTATTCAAAATCAAATACCGGTACTTCAAATAATCAATGTCAATAAATCAAATAATCCATTAGCAAAATAAATGCAAATTAAACTCAATTACTCAATGCATTTAACCATAATTTACAACATAATAGAATAATCACCTCAGTAGATATTTAGTATCTCATGGAGAGCTGAGCACCCTGCACCACACAGACAACCTCTTCTGGCAACAGCATACAGCAGACTGTCAGAAGGACAGCAGCTCACCCCTTTTATACCCCATGGCCCCTCCCACTAGACAGGTCCAATCAACAGGGGGATTATAATACTGTGGCATTTTACAAAACAACCATGAATAAACTCATCAAATACGGCATGCATGTTAAAGTTCAGTCCATCTTGCAGATCAGTGATTTTCACTAGTACATTTAGGATTGTTGCTCATTAATGTCCAATGTCAATGTCCAGTGTCCTCCTTTGACACAAGGGAAAATGGTTTGGCCCAAACTGGGCCAATTAGTGGCAGCAGGTGTTTCCTGACACCATATTTAAAGCCCTCAGCCCTACCCTGACTCTTTTAGTCTGCAGTACAGAGCCATGGTGAGAGGGAGAGACTGTGAGTATGTGTTTGTTGCTTGAATATACTGTATGCTTGCAGGTGAAGGTTTGCTGTTCATACACTGTCCATCAATGCGCGCTATTGATAGGCAGTTAAACAGACAGGGACAGTGGTCAAACTGTCACATCACCTCCCTCCTCTCCAGGAACTGCAAGTTCAGGAAGGCGGGACAGGTAATCGGCAAGCAAGTTCGTTTTTCCAGCTCTGTGAGTAATATTGAAGCAATATGGCTGTAATGCCAAGTACCATCTGGTGACACGGGAGTTCTTATCCCTCATGGAGTTGATCCAGTTCAATGCCCGGTGGTCCGTTTCCAAATCAAAGGTCCGTCCAAGAAGATAATACCGAAGGCTATCCAATGCCCACTTAATGGCAAGACATTCCTTTTCAATGGCAGAGTACCTAGTTTCTCTGGGATGCAGTTTACGGCTCAAATAGAGAATAGGGCATTCCTCACCCTCCTTTCCTTGTGCTAGGACGGCTCCAAGGCCCACACCAGAGGCATCAACTTGAACATGGAATCTTTGGTTAAAGTCAGGACTTTGCAATACCGGGGAAGAGCACAAGATGGCTTTGACATTGGAGAAGGCAGTTTCACATCTTTCTGACCATTTCACCGGATTAGGGGATGCTTTGGTAGTCAGCTCTACAAGAGGAGCCGTGATGGTAGAGAAATGTGGCACAAATCTCCTGTACCACCCAGAAAGCCCCAAGAATGACCGGACTTGCTTCTTTGTCCGTGGTTTAGGACTGTCTCGGATTGCCTTCACCTTGTCCACCTGAGGACGTATTTGGCCATTGCCAAGATGGTAGCCCAGATAGCAAACCTCCGTTTTGGCCCACTCACATTTCTGGGTGTTAAGTGTGAGGCCAGCGGAATGGATCCGGAGCAAGATCTGACGCAGGTGAATAAGATGGTCTTCCCAGGAAGTACTAAAGACCACCACGTCATCAAGATATGCAGCGGAAAACTGGGCACATCCCTGCAGAACTCGATCCATAAGCCGCTGAAAAGTGGCAGGGGCTCCATGGAGTCCGAACGGCATGACTGTGTAATGATAGAGACCCTCTGGGCCACGGAAGGCAGTGTACTCCCTTGATTCCTTCTTCAAAGGCACTTGCCAATATCCTTTACACAGGTCAATGGTGGTAATGAACACAGCTTTGCCAAGTTTCTCAAGGAGTTCATCAATTCGTGGCATAGGATAAGCATCGAATTTAGAAACTGCATTCACTTTGCGTAGGTCATTACAGAGTCGTATAGTGTTGTCTTTCTTTGGAACAAGAACAATGGGGTTACACCACTCACTGTCTGAGGGTTCGATCACTCCTAGATCCAGCATGGTTTGTATCTCATTGTTGAGGGGTTCCGTCATTCGCTCAGGCACCCTGTATGGGCGTTGACGGATAGGGGTAGGGTTCTTTAACCGAATTACATGTTCGATTAATGGAGTTTTCCCGGGCTTTCCACTGAAAAGGTCTGGGAACTCCTCACACACCTGCAAGAGTTCAAGGGCTAGTTGTGCAGGCAAGTGACTCACGTCAGGTTGCTGTGATGTAGTAAGCATGGCTAGATCTGTATCCTCTTCGGCATCCTCCATTCCCACTTCCCGTGCCAGCATCACCTTTTCCACTCGTAACTCCTTGTTCCGAGTAAGTCCTCGACTGTCCTGGACGTCAGTTCCTTCCACAGATCCTTTCCTCTCCTTCCATTCCTTTAGAAGGTTGATGTGGTATAGCTGGGATGCCTTTCCTTTGTCCGGATGAGAGATCTCATAAGTGACAGGTCCAACTTGTCTGGCAACGGAGTAAGGACCTTGCCATTGGGCTAGCAACTTATTGCTGGAGGTTGGAAGCAAGAGCATGACCTTTTGACCTGGCTGTAGCACCCTGTGTCGTGCTTTTTGGTCATACCAGGTCTTCTGCTTCAGCTGGGCCTTTCCAAGATTTAGTTTCGCCTCAGCTCGGTATTGTTCTAGTCGGTCTCGCATCTGCAGCACATAAGAAAGCACACCCTGTAATGCGGGTGGTTTGGACTCCCAGGATTTCTTCAAGAGATCCAAAGGACCTTGAATAGGGAACCCATACAGAAGCTCGAAGGGCGAAAAGCCGGTAGAGGCTTGAGGTACCTCTCGATAAGCAAAAAGAACAAAGGGAAGCCATTTATCCCAGTCTCGACCGGTGTCGTCTATGAACTTGCGTAGCATGGACTTCAGTGTTTGGTTAAATCTTTCCACTAACCCATCAGTTTGTGGATGATAGGGGGTGGTGCGAATGCCAGTAATGCCAAGTTGTTTGTGAAGCTCCTTCATAAGCTTGGAAGTGAAGTTTGTGCCTTGGTCCGTAATTATCTCATCTGGAATTCCAACTCGTGAGAAGAACTGGACAAGTGAACTGATGATTTTAGGTGTCTTGATACTCCTCAGTGGGAAGGCCTCTGGAAACCTGGTTGCGTAGTCACAGAGGACAAGGATATATTCATGGCCTGCACTGCTCTTGTCCAGTGGTCCGACGATATCCATTGCAATCCTCCGGAAAGGAACATCAATGAAAGGAAGAGGTAGTAGTGGAGCCCTCTCAGGTCGTCTCGGAGAAGTCTTCTGGCACTGCGGACAAGTTTGACAGTACTCAATGACATCTTTGACCATTAAAGGCCAAAAGAAGCGGGCTTTGACTCGAGCCAGAGTCTTGTCTTGCCCAAGATGACCAGCCCAGGGTATGGAATGAGCCAGATGGAGTACAAGAGGCCGAATACAAGTTGGAACAACCAAGCGATTCTCTGGCTGACCTGCGGTATACAGGACTCCATCCTCCAGGAGGTACTTCTCACTCTGGTCTGGCTGCAAGGTGACATTAGCATCTTTCATCTTCGCCAGTAGGGGTGCCAGTGAGGCATCGGCTCTTTGTAGCTCTCTGATGTCTTCAGGTACCTGCCACTCTTCATCAGGTTTCAAGTTAGAGAGATTGCCTAACAGTGGAGTACCTTGGATCTTCTCCAGGCGACGCTGGCGTTTGCTTTTCAGGGGTCCCTTCTGTCCACCCTGGCATAAAGAAGGGTCCAAGTCAGGAAGAGGCTCCAGCCCTGGCTTGGCTGTCTGGGAACGGGTAAGTACTGGATAAGCCTCTTGAATGGCTGGGGTTGAATTGGACTTCACCCGTTTCTGTCGTGCCTGATGCACAAGGTCATGGAGAATGGGTAAGTCCCTGCCCAAGGATCATGTCATGAGGCATGTTTTCAAGAACCCCCACACGGAGCAAGAAAGCCTGGTCTTCAATGACGACGGTCACATCAGTCACTGGATATCTTCTTTGATCACCATGGACACACTGTATGGCTGAGGCATGCTGATAGTCAAGATTGCCAAGCAAGACAAAGGAATGGTTAAGCAGTGTCACAGAGCTACCTGTGTCAAGTAGTGCTTGCACTGGACGACCGTTAACACGAGCTGGGATCATGAGAGGCTCAGTGTCAGGTTCAAGCTCAGGTTCAGGATCTGGTGCTAGGAACGGTGCCACAACTGAAGCTGGGAGAGATGGGTGTGGCACATAACAGAAGCTGGACAGTTTGGGCCCTTTCAAAGGACAGACTGAGGCCCGATGCCCTGGCTGTTGACAGTGGTAGCAGATGAGATCCTTCACTGGACCCGGTCTCCAGAATCCTTTCTTCTCCCCAAAGGTGCCTGAAGCACTCACGGGACCACTGGCTCTGTGCTCACCTCCTTTGTGAGACACGTCAGCTGCCCCATGGGCGGCTACTCGGGTATTCTGTTGCCTTGGCATTCTGAGACCTTTGCGAGCATTCAAGTACTGGCCTGCAAGCTTAGCCGCCGTAAGTCCATCTTCTGGCTCGTGTTCCTTGACCCAGGTCTTCATTTCGTTGGGAAGCATGCGAAGCATTTGCTCAAGAATGATAAGCTCGGCGATGTCATCTTTGGACCGTTGCTCTGGCTTGATCCATCTTCTGTAGAGTCCTTTGAGTCTGTTATAAGTCTCCTTGGGAGATTCACCAGGGGGTATGTAGGTTGACCGGAACTGAAGTCTGTATGTCTCAGAAGAGATGTCGAATGTGGCTCAGCAGACCACCTAGCCTTTCTGGACCCCTTTTTGTCCTGCTTAGGCCTAACCCCCAAGTTCTCATAACCTTGAACATCTTCTTCAGACTCCTCGGTGTTCCATCCAAATCCTTCACGATCCTCAACAATGGCCGCCGCCCCTTCCAGCTCCATAGCCATGGTCCTCGGATTGGCCACCTCTTCAGCCTCCTCTGTAGTTGCTAGCACTGACACTTGGGATCGTAACCCACTTCTCGCTCTGCCTCTGCCAGGCTTGTTAAAACCTCCGCGGCCTGCCATCCCACCACTGCCACCAATTGTCACACCCCGCCTCGGGTGAAGGTAATGTAACCTTTTTAAACCGGACTTTCAAACCCAAAGGATGGCAAGGCACACAGTTGCAAATCGGTTTTTAACAACATTTATTATCCCAAAGTGTCAGATAAGTGCAGAACATACAGAGGAGGCCAGAACCCAAACATCTGAAAATAGTAAAAGTAAAAACATATTCAAATCCAATTCCAAAATCACATAATTCAATCAATTCAAATATTCAAATAATCAATAATCAAATATTCTCTATAATAAATCAAGCTTATTCAAAATCAAATACCGGTACTTCAAATAATCAATGTCAATAAATCAAATAATCCATTAGCAAAATAAATGCAAATTAAACTCAATTACTCAATGCATTTAACCATAATTTACAACATAATAGAATAGTCACCTCAGTAGATATTTAGTATCTCATGGAGAGCTGAGCACCCTGCACCACACAGACAACCTCTTCTGGCAACAGCATACAGCAGACTGTCAGAAGGACAGCAGCTCACCCCTTTTTATACCCCATGGCCCCTCCCACTAGACAGGTCCAATCAACAGGGGGATTATAATACTGTGGCATTTTACAAAACAACCATGAATAAACTCATCAAATACGGCATGCATGTTAAAGTTCAGTCCATCTTGCAGATCAGTGATTTTCACTAGTACATTTAGGATTGTTGCTCATTAATGTCCAATGTCAATGTCCAGTGTCCTCCTTTGACACAAGGGAAAATGGTTTGGCCCAAACTGGGCCAATTAGTGGCAGCAGGTGTTTCCTGACACCATATTTAAAGCCCTCAGCCCTACCCTGACTCTTTTAGTCTGCAGTACAGAGCCATGGTGAGAGGGAGAGACTGTGAGTATGTGTTTGTTGCTTGAATATACTGTATGCTTGAAGGTGAAGGTTTGCTGTTCATACACTGTCCATCAATGCGCGCTATTGATAGGCAGTTAAACAGACAGGGACAGTGGTCAAACTGTCACACATGTCTACATGAATATAGCTTATATTTATAAACGATGAATTCATCAGTATCTTTATATTGAGGCCGTTGTGTCGTTAATCACCCAAAAGCAACACACAAAAGTCAATAAATAACTTTCAGGTCACAAATCAGACAAATTAAATATCAAAATCAAGTTTGTACGAAAAACAAACCAGTATTTTAGTTTTTTGGTGTCAGATTCAAATTTATTGCAGAAATAATATAAATGAAAACAAAAAGACAGAATGAATCATTTTTTCATTCTCCAATGTTGGAATCTCAATTGAATACAAGTTTATTGAGACTCTTCACCAACTTGCACTGGACAGTTAGCATCCAGCTAGTTTGTGTTAGCTGTGTGTTGCTGTCCACAGTATTAAACGGGTCAAGAGCTGGAGGGACTGAACCAGACAAGCTGCTGAACCGACCCAGTAAACTGACTGACTGTTGATTCACAGTGGGATCAGCAGTACGACCAACACTTTGATGTCAGAGGAAACCATCTGATTCAATGATGTCATCAACACTTTAACTCAAAGGACCTTCAGCTTGTGTTTGTCTCTGAGTGGACAGACACAATGTGACTGATTCTTCGTGATTCTTCCACAGAGTCGACCAGGAGAGCTCAGAGGTTCCCAGAGGTCCGTCTGTCCAGCAGCATCAGACACACCTGGACTCCATATTTATGGTCTGTACATGAACAACAACTACTTTTACATCCAGTCTGTTCACAATAATCTCCATGTTGCACTTTACAGACCAGTGGTGAATCTGTCCAACATGGATCTGATGTTTGGCTCCATGATGTTAAATGTTGTCATTCACATAATATTCTGTTTCAGCTGCTGGACGAGAACATTGTGACTTTTGTGAAGAACGAGCTGAAGAAGATCCAGAAGGTTCTGAGTTCAGATTACCCAGAATGCTCAGAGAGTCAGAGGGAGGATGAGGAGGTGTTGGACAGTGAGGATGAAGAGCAGAGGAGGAGCAGCAGAGAGGAATTTCTGAAGATCACACTTCACTTTCTGAGGAGAATGAAGCAGGAGGAGCTGGCTGATTGTCTGCAGAGCAGTAAGAGGATTTCTCTAAAGATTTAACATCCTGGATCAATGAGACGTTTACTGAAGTCTGATGATGATGAATCTGTTTATATAGACAGTCTTTAGGGGAAGGAAATTGTCTTATTTTCTTCATAAGTCACTTAATGATCTTGTTTGTTGTGTGTTTATTTAGAAAGTCCTTCTGGAGTTTGTCAGCGGAAACTTAAATCTAACCTGCAGAAGAAGTTCCAGTGTGTGTTTGAGGGGATGGCTAAAGCAGGAAACCCAACCCTTCTGAATCAGATCTACACAGAGCTCCACCACACAGAGGGAGGGACTGCAGAGGTCAATGATGAACATGAGGTCAGACAGATTGAAACAGCATCCAGGAAACCACACAGACCAGAAACAACAGTCAGACGAGAAGACATCTTTAAAGCCTCACCTGGAAGAGACGAACCAATCAGAACAGTGATGACAAAGGGAGTGGCTGGCATCGGGAAAACAGTCTTAACACAGAAGTTCACTCTGGACTGGGCTGAAGACAAAGCCAACCAGGACATACAGTTCACATTTCCATTCACTTTCAGAGAGCTGAATGTGCTGAAAGAGAAAAAGTTCAGCTTGGTGGAACTTGTTCATCACTTCTTCACTGAAACCAAAGAAGCAGGAATCTGCAGGTTTGAAGAGTTCCAGGTTGTGTTCATCTTTGACGGTCTGGATGAGTGTCGACCTCCCCTGGACTTCCACAACACTAAAACCCTGACTGATGCCACAAAATCCACCTCAGTGGATGTGCTGCTGACAAACCTCATCAGGGGGTTACTGCTTCCCTCTGCTCGTCTCTGGATAACCACACGACCTGCAGCAGCCAATCAGATCCCTCCTGAGTGTGTTGACATGGTGACAGAGGTCAGAGGGTTTGCTGACCCACAGAAGGAGGAGTACTTCAGGAAGAGATTCAGAGATGAGGAGCAGGCCAGCAGAATCATCTCCCACATCAAGACATCACGAAGCCTCCACATCATGTGCCACATCCCAGTCTTCTGCTGGATCACTGCTACAGTTCTGAATACCAGAGAGGGAGGAGAGCTGCCCAAGACCCTGACTGAGATGTACATCCACTTCCTGGTGGTTCAGTCCAAAGCGAAAAAGGTCAAGTATGATGGAGGAGCTGAGACAGATCCACACTGGACTCCAGAGAGCAAGAAGATGATCAAGTCTCTGGGAAAACTGGCCTTTGAGCAGCTGCAGAAAGGAAACCTGATCTTCAATGAATCAGACCTGATAGAGTGTGGCATCGATATCAGAGCAGCCTCAGTGTACTCAGGAGTGTTCACACAGATCTTTAAAGAGGAGAGAGGACTGTACCAGGACAAGGTGTTCTGCTTCGTCCATCTCAGTGTTCAGGAATTTCTGGCTGCCCTTCATGTCCATCTGACGTTCATCAACTCTGGAGTCAATCTGCTGTCAAAAGAAGAGCAGTCAAGATCCTTGTGGTCTGAAGTGTCCAGAACAAAATCAACACATTTCTACCAGAGTGCTGTGAACGAGGCCTTAGAGAGTCCAAATGGACACCTGGACTTGCTCCTTCGCTTCCTCCTGGGTCTTTCACTGGAGACCAATCAGACTCTCCTGCGAGGTCTGCAGACACAGACAGGAAGTATCTCACAGACAAATCAGGAAACAGTCAAGTACATCAAGTTTCAGTTAGAAGTGACTCTGTGTGAGTCTGCAGAGAGAGGCATCAATCTGTTCCACTGTCTGAATGAACTGAACGATCGTTCTCTAGTGAAGGAGATCCAAAATTACATGGGATCAGGACGTCCCTTCAGAGAGAAACTGTCTCCTGCTCAGTGGTCAGCTCTGGTCTTCATCTTACTGTCATCAGAAGAAGATCTGGATGTGTTTGACTTGAAGAAATACTCTGCTTCAGAGGAGGCTCTTCTGAGGCTGCTGCCAATGGTCAAAGCCTCCAACAAAGCTCTGTAAGTGTGGAGAAGTTTCTTCAGAATGCAGTAAATTTGCTGTTGTTGACCCAAATAGAAATATTATCTTCTTGTTCTGCTCATTGTTCTTCATCCAGACTGCGTGGCTGTGACCTCTCAGAGAGAAGCTGTGAAGCTCTGTCCTCAGTTCTCAGCTAGAGCTTGGGTCGGGTTTTGCGATTGCCATTTGCAAGGCGTCACATGCAACAACAAAAAAAATCATTATTAGTGACACATCCACAAAAATATGCCTGCATTTCAAAATGATGAGCATTTATATTTCATTTGAGCTTATTCATGCATGCTCGCGCCCTCCCAGAACTCCCACTCCTCACGCTAGCTTACTTTTATTTTTAAAAATTGCCTGTGTCTAATTTTCCTTCGGGTGCGGGTTAGGCGGCGGTATCAATTTATAGCGGCTTGGCTCGGAATGTAATTTGTACTACTGTCGGAAAACGGGTCGGATGCTGTTTTAAGTATGGCGGGTACGGGCAGGTGCGGGTTTGCAAAATAAGACCCGTACAGGACTCTAGTTTATGTGTCATACACAAAACTCAGAGCTTCAGGAGACACTGAGTGACCTGACCGCTTTGTCTCTCTTTGAAAACTGCATTTATTTGATCTCATTTATAATGTATTTGACACATATATATGTTTTTGGTAAACACAGTAGTTTTTTAATCAAGTATTTCTTTGAAATGGCTGGTGTATTGAAGACAATATAAGTGAACATGGATAAATAGTTTGGAATGTTAATTTATGCACAGATCTGCTCTTTTCAGGTTTATTAGGCCTATTGTGAATTGGGTCACAATGCTACCATGTTCATAGAGTGGGACCCTCTGGGGTTTTCCTGTAGCTCAGCTGGTAGAGCATGCGCCCCATGTACAGAAGCTTTGTCCTCACAGGGTTTATGTTCAATCTCTGTTCCTTTTGCTGCGTGTCCTCCCCTTCTCTCATCCCCATTTCCTGTCATATCTGTGAGCTGTCCTATATAAAAAATCCTCCTCATATTAAGCCATGAAAAGGCCGATAAATACTTTTTTTTCATAATGGGTCCCCAGAAGAAAAGTTTAAGAAACCCTGATACTGCATCACCAAAACTCAACATTTTACCATGTTATCTGTCTTCTTTTTTTCCTCTCCAGGCTGAGTGTCTGTAACCTCTCAGAGAAAAGCTGTGAAGCTTTGTCCTCAGTTCTCAGCTCCCAGTCCTCTAATGTAAGAGAGCTGGACCTGAGTAACAACAACCTGCAGGATTCAGGAGTGAAGCATCTGTCTGTTGGACTGAAGAGTCCACAATGTAGACTTAAAACTCTCAGGTCAGATAGTTCATAGTTTGTCTCAAATTATTTTTGTTGTTTCTCTAACGTTTGAATTCAACTCTTTCTCATGTCAGAACTCTTGTTTTCAAAACATGCTACTTTTATATTGTTTGATGTCTGTTTAATCCAGGTTTAGTTTTGTTCACTTTTCATATCTCCGACATATTAGAGGAAAACAGAAAGCAATTTCACATGTGCTACAATGATATTATAAATACTGTATCACCTAATGTCTTCTTTACTGTTCACACTCCAGACTGAGTGTCTGTGACCTCTCAGAGAGAAGCTGTGAAGCTCTGTCCTCAGTTCTCAGCTCCCAGTCCTCTAGTCTGAGAGAACTGGACCTGAGTAACAACAACCTGCAGGATTCAGGAGTGAAGCTACTTTCTGCTGAACTGAAGAGTCCACGCTGTGTCCTGGAAACTCTCAGGTCAGGATTCATTATTTTATTTCATTATTTCATGTAACTTTACAATTGGAGCAGGTCCAGATCATACTCCTAATATCATTAAATTTATTTAAGAAACCAAACATTTCCCAAATGAGCAAGCACTTGACACAGTGGCGAGAAAAAAATGCCTTTTAACAGGCAGAAACCTCGAGCAGAACCGGATTAAGTGGTGGACCGCCATCTGTCTCAACTGGTTGGTTTGAGACAGAGGGACATAGAAGCCCCATTCACACTGCCTCTTCATGGCAGGAATCTTGTGCCAATATTCCACATCACTGTGGGTGTGAAAGTTTCAAAGGTGGAATGGGGGGACGGTTTCATTCCGTCTCTGATCCTCCAATAGAGGTAGTAACAGAGCCACAACAGAGGTGAGACGACATCTGTGTGAACAGGAGTGTGATGTTCTGATAGTGTTCACAGTCTGACAACTTAACAGATCCTTCACTCATCAAAGTAACAATACAAAACCAAGACACCACTAATCTCTATATATATTTAAAATGTGGGTCAGTCAGTCTATTCTGCACTTTAGTCCTGATTTACATATCTCAACAACCATTGGATGGGTTGTCATGTGGGTTTTGACATTCATGCTCCCCTCAGGATGAACTGTTATTACTTTGGTGATCCTCTGACTTTTCATCTGATGCCATCATCAGGTCATCATTTTAATCTGTACAATATGTTGGTTCATGACTAAATATTTGCAAAATTAATAACATTTCCATCAGCTTCAGTTATACTCTGTGTTTGGTGCTGATTAGTAAATTAGTGAAAACTAAGATGATGAATATAATAAATGTTAAACCCTTAAACACAGATGTGCACTGAAACATCCGGACCCTCAGCTGATCTGTGTTGTTTTGTGTGTCTGCAGGCTGTCAGGCTGTCTGATCACAGAGGAAGGCTGTACTTCTCTGGTCTCAGCTCTGGACTCCAACCCCTCCCATCTGAGAGAGCTGGACCTGAGCTACAACCATCCAGGAGACTCAGGAGTGAAGCAGCTGTCTGCTCGACTGGAGGATCCAGGCTGGAGACTGGACACTCTCAGGTATGAAGAGTCCTGCTGCAGCCACAGACAGTCAGTGTGAGACTCTGTATCTGGATTGTAGATGGTTCAGTGTCGGGGGGTCTGCTTCATTTACTCCTGAACACCTCCAGTTGTTCAGTTCAGTTCAGGAGAAAAGGCAGCGTGGCACTAAGCCAAGAGTTACAAGGGAAGAGAGGAAGATGAGAAGAGGAGATAAAGATCAGTGACCAGGAGAGTCTTGGCACAAACACTAAAGTTACACCTAGTGTAGACTAGTGTCTGTTCAAAATGTGCCTGTCTGATTTCTTGGCCTCTGGTTTTGCTGCTTGATGAATCGCTCATCCAAACTACTACTTCACACTCCACACTGACTGCAGAGGATTATCAAAACATTAACATTAAATCTAATTTCCACCACGTCACTGCTGTGTTATGATATTAATAATAACAACAGACCCTCTGTGTCAGATGTCTGATCAGAAAATACTGAACCTCAAATTCAAAAGATTTCTGTGACACATAAATGAATTTAATCACTGAATGTCATAGAAACTCTTTCCCTGAACTGGAGAATCAGTGTTTCTGCCAAAGTGCTTGACTTTGAACTTAAAATGGTTCTGACATGGATCTTTATCAACACTGGAGTAATTGCATTCTAGATCATCATTGACTGTGTATTTGTGCCTCAGAGTGAAACGATTTACAGACTGTAACAACTGTCTGGCATCAGTTTAAAGTGAACAGAAGATATAAAACAGTCCAATAACAACGTGAGGTGACATGAGGTGGAACCTTCTCGTCACATTACCATAACAGCAGCAGTGCATAGATTAATTTAAGATGGGCTCAGTGGTGCCGCCTTGGCTCCTGTCATGAGGAAACTGCTGCTCCAGCTGAGTTTGGGCTGTTTTGGGTAGTTATCATTATAACAGCCTGCAGGGACAGGAAAGTTTCAGTGTTCTGCACCGTCAGCAAATTAAAATGACAAAAGAAAGGAAAACGTTCAGTGATCAGTCATCTGCTGATGACCATGATATGTGACCTGTGCAGAGCTGCAGCTCTCTACAGTACTTGGTGGACCTCTGGTTTAATGCTGTTGTAATTTACTTCAGCCTGGCTCATAGCTGCTGACTCAGTTTCACTCTCAGCTGTTCTGGAGTCGTGTTAAAGTTCTGCTGCTGGAAATCCAATATTTCCTGATTGTGCTGCTCCAAAATAAATGCTTTCAAACAACTGCATAATGCAGGACTTTTATTGTGAAGTGTTTGTAGGAAGTGTGATCCCTGGTGAGAACACCTGCTCACAGAGATATGTTGACCCAAAGACTGACAGCAGCGCCAGTGCAATGTCCCGGAGACAGCTGAATTTCTCAGGTGCAGATGCCCAGCAGGTGAGGATGTGGGCTCCGTGATCTCGCACTGGTGTGGCTTCCAACTGTTTTCTGAGCTCTGCAAACTTGTTCACCCACAGTGTTGAGCTCTTCTGCTCAATCAGCTGCATTTCCATGTCCTCTGTATCCATCCAGTCGATCAGAGTAGCATCCAAATCATGTCCATCAAAGCTGTCGGGTTTGATCAAGAAAGAGAACACTGGTCCATACTTTTTCAAATCCACAAATTGCGTTGTGAACTCAGCCTCCAGCTCACGCATGTACGTGGTTATTTCAGTGGTGCTGATGATACAGTGGGAGGACAGCTCTCTCAGGTGTCGGAAGTAGCGGAAAGAGGAGGTGGAAATGTCACCTGTGAATACTGCCAGCTTACTGACAAAAGCCGTCCATGTCTCAAACATGTCCCAAACAGTTTGTCCTGCACCTTGCAGTCTGAGATTGAGCCCGTTCAGGTGTCCCGCAATGTCCACCAGAAACATAAGTTTCACAATCCACTTTTCGTCCTCCAGTTCTGGGTACTTTTGGCACTTTTCAGCCAGAAAGGCCTTGATAGCATCAAAGCAGCTGACAAATCGTTCCAGAACTTTTCCGCAGCTCAGCCATCTCACTGCTGAGCGGAGAGGCAGATCAGCAGGGACTGAAACTGCCGATGGGTCAGTGCGGATCGCTTCACTATGAAGTTAATAACCTTTGACACCGTGGCCGTAACTTCATTGAGATCCAAATTTGACATTTTTGCACAGATTTTCTTGATGTATTATGCAGTGGAGTTTCATGATGGGGTGGCCGACTTTTTCTTCAATCAGTTTGACAGCTCCCTTTTGTCTCCCAACCATAGCGGGGGCGCCGTCTGTGGTCACTGCAAACACTTCTGATGTTAATCCCTCGTTCCTCAAAATGTTGGGTTAATGCCTTGGCTATGTCTTCACCTTTTGTTGTTTCAGGCACTGGCTTCAAGCAGCAAAGTTTCTCTCTGACAATTGAATCACAGTAGTACCTTTTGGTACCTTTTGGTCATATGTCATAGGTCATATATGGAAAATGAGAAAAAAGGACAAACGTCCTGGAAACGGTTGAGTTTTCCTGGAAAATGATTTATCCTCCCCCTGCCTTGTGAGCGAATGCAAACGGGTTAAAAGTTATGTGCATGCGTGTCTGTTTTCACCTTTTTCTGGGCACAGCGCTTCTCTGCTTCTAGCCGGCGCAGCGCCCCACATGACGCTACCAATCAAATTTGCATTTCCGCTTAGAGCAATTCAGTCAGACAACTCATGTTTGAAATGTTTATTACAAGCAGAACATAGTTAGAGTTTGGCATCTAGGCTCTGGCCTCATCACTCCCCGCAGATATGTTTACATGGGATATTGGGAAGTGATTATTACATATATCCCCCATAAGACAGAGCCTGCAGGTAGATGCTGGGGTGGTGGTGGGCTGAAAGAGCAGGCAGCAATATTCATGCAGGGCAGCTGCGGCATTGACAGGCAGAGGGAGAGAAGGGAAATTTGCAGCTTAAATAGCCCGCCCAATTGAGAGGGTGCGTTTGTAAGATGGTCTGGAGAGTGAAGCATGTCACGAGTCAGTGTATGTAGTGGTGCAGCTTGAGTTGCCTGCCTGAACTAGCTCACAGGCATCGCTTCATTTCAGTCAGACAACTCACGTTTGAAATGTTTATTACAAGCAGAACATAGTTAGTGTTTGGCGGAGTGGGGAGTGATGATTACATATATCCCCCCAAAACTGCATGCATTTGGAGCCCAACGCAACTGATGGAAGGATCTACTATGTGTGGGCCTGGCACCAGCCGCCGTGTGGCCATTCCCCATGAGCACCTCGGCTACGAGGGGAATATACTATCTAGTGAAACTACTATGTGTGGGCCTGGCACCAGCCGCTGTGTGGCCATTCCCCATGAGCACCTCGGCTACGAGGGGAATATACTATCTAGTGAAACTACTATGTGTGGGCCTGGCACCAGCCGCCGTGTGGCCATTCTCCATGAGCACCTCGGCTACGAGGGGAATATCCCATCTAGAGAGCAGCAATTTCCTGTGAGCACATAGACCATAGAATGCTAAGATGAATAAATACTAACCCAGCCAACCACCTGATATGCAATGATAGAATTAAACAGCAAGGTAGAGATCAATATTTATTGATGCATTTAGAGGGTGCAGGAGCTCATGAGCTTCTGTGCAGACAAGATCTCCTTCTTGTGGAGCCTGATGTAGCGCTGGAAAGCTGAGGATGACCAGCGGCCCAGGGATTTTAGCGTCAGGGTACTCAGGTGGAGAGCTGCAGTTGTAGCTGTGCCGATCCTCAGGGAGTGAGGGGAATAGCATTGAGGGGAAAGACCGCAGCTCAAGAGGAGATCACGCAGCTTTGAGGAGAACCACGATCTCGTCATTGGATCGCAACCATCGGTGATGAACAGAGGTGCCGACCGATGGGTTGGAAGGCGAAGATGCAGGAATTTCATCATGGAGGCGAAAGGACAAAAAGAAGTGTTAGTCTTGGCAATGATAATTTGGGTGCCTTGGCAAGATCTATCAGACTTTGAGTGTTTCAGAAATATAGAGTACATGTGATCTTCCACGGTTAATTCAGAGAAAGTGAGGTCATGCTCAAGATTAAAGGAGAGAGAGATCTGGTCGTATATTCGCCACACCTGAGAAATCCATAGAAGGCCATTAGCAGAACCACTTCCAACAACACATCAACATAAGGAGAAAAACACCCTTGTCTTAACCTTGACACCAACTTATGCACCAGTGAAATGGTGAGAGGCAGTCTTTTATCATTGCCTGGAGGATGTGCCTTTTTAAGGCCGTTGAGGAGCAGCTGAATGGAAGGATTTCCGAGAAGGCTCTGGGATGCAGGATCCAGGTATCACAAGTGGAACTGAATCCCTGCTAGCATGGCTTTTATATTTTGTGTTTGAAGATTGCGGGATTCAAATGAAAATACAATAAATGCGCAAACTACTGAGATATCTGCTGGAAAAGGACTAAGGAGGAGGCTGACACAGAAGGAAGAGAAGAAATACCAAGCTGAATCATACGCTTTAATTGTACTTTTGGCTAGACCAAGTCTCATGTAATTGGAGGCAGAGTGCAAGAGATCCTGCAGAGGCTTGGACGTACTTAATCTAACATCATCTGACTGAATGGAGGGCATGGCATGCTGGAGGGCTTGGCCTGGGGACACATAGTTTTGAACTCCTGAAATTTAAAGCGAGAGGGAGCATCAGCTACACAATTGTCATGACCAGGAATGTAAGTAGCTCGCAAAATGAAGTTATTCAGAACGCATGTCCAAGTTAAACGTCACATGAGACTGTTAATTATTGGTATTTTAGAGCACCTCTTATTGATTATTTCTACTGTAGCAGCGTTGTCACAAAACACCATAATTTGTTTCCTGGTCCATCTGCTGCCCCATAGCAAGCAAGCGACAACAATAGGGTAAAGCTCATAAAGAGCAGTGGATTTGGAATTGACGCTAACGGACTGCATTTCAGGTGGCCAGATGTCTGTAAAACACTTGTTGATGAAAACCCCCCCAAAACCGACGGAAGGGGCCGCATCAGTGAAAAACTGGAAGGAATCCGAAGACTCCACAAAGTCATTATAAAAGAAAGAAATGCCATTCCACTCATCACATAATGAGGCCCAGAAACGCAGATCTGAGCGACAGCCTTCGTCTAAAACTACAGTGTCTTTTAGATTTTGAACAGAATTAGCCAGTACCAGCAAGCGTGATACAAATGAACAACCATGAGGGATAATGCGCATAGCAAAGTTAAGGTGGCCTAATAGAGATAAAAAAAAAAGATCTCTGCGAAAATTGCAGTGGCAGACCAGGATTTGATAGCTTCTCTGATGCGAGTCAACTTGTCTTGTGGCAGAGATGGTTGCATAAGAACACTATTGAGTGTGATGCCGAGAAATTCTAAGGGCATGCAAGGGTCTACTGCTTTTTCTTCTGAAAGAGGAACACCTAACTCATGGAAAAGGCTTTTGACTACAGAGATGCTGCGAGCTGGCGGGGATGAAGGAAAGTCGACTACTAAAAAATCGTCAAGAAGATGCAGAACAAAAGGGAGTTTGCAGACATTGTAGAGGATCCAGCATAATGCTTCTGACAGGGTGTCGAAAATGCAAGGGCTACTGCCGCAACCGAATGTCTAACAGAGAAGTAGAATTTAGAATGTCATTTTACACCGAAAAGATGCCATTGGGAGGGATGTAGTGGCATGACTTTGAAGGCATCTACAATGTCTGCTTTCCCCATACCATGCACCGACCCCTGCCGACTTAATCATCTGCACAGCATTATCTACGGAAGCGTAGAACAAGGAAAAAGGCTCTCGAGGGATTAAGCTATTTATACTGTGAATGGAAGAATTGTGAGGAACTGAGAGATCGATGATGAGACGTTTTTTGTTTGAATATTTCCTGGTAGCGACACCTATTACTTACTCTGAAGGTGGAAAAGGGGCATTTTGACAACGGCCCTATCATGAAGCCTTTTTTAACCTCTTTCGATGAGAGCTTGTCTACCACTTCTGGCTCCTTGAGAGCAGACTGCAGGTTTTTAAAGACATGGGTCACTTTGTGGAGCCAGACAAGACCTGCTAGGAATCCTTGAACTACGCCAGTGATAAGATAGTTGACAAAACATCTGTTATGGTGATTTGAAAGGGCTTTGGAGAGAGCTGGAACATTCACTGGAGTTGAGGGATGCTTCTCATTTATTTCCCCGATTTTGCAGGACGGAGCCTCCTGGGACACACAGAGCATGGGTGGCTGTCTCCACACCAACTTACACACATGCATAAATTTACAATTTACAATTTACAAACATTTTTATTGAAATTAATGCAGACGGGACTTGAAACCTGAGGGAAAATATACCTGTCGCTTTGGAGGATGGGTTACAGGATTAAACGCCAGATTTTTTGGCTGAGGCTTTGGGGTGGACAGTTCATGCAAAGCGGTTCTCGGACAGAGGGAGGTTGAGTGGGAGAAGGAACCGCAGATGGAGCAAGCCAGAGATTTATGCCCGGTGAAATGTCTGCTGATTAGGGAGAGGTCGACTACTGACCAGTCTAGCCACTGATTGAATTTCAGAATATACATGGCTGCTTTGGCAGAGAAGGATTTGTAGTATTCATAGAGGAGAGAACCACCGTATGAGAGAGCAAGGTCTGAAATTATAGCCAGTTAGGTGTCAAGTTCTTCCCTGCGTTGCGGATAAATTTCACAAATGGTGTCTCTAAAGACACCGAAAGACACATTGAATTCTGCCAACGTTAGAGTCTTAGACAATCTAGGATCGCTATCCTTGAGGACTACAGAAAAATCCCCACAATTCACGAATCTTTTGTCAGCAGATTCAGAACCACATAACTGAATCTTCACCAGACTTACGTCATGGCCTGTCAAATGAGAGCAGAGCAGTTTTTTAAAAAATATATATATATTTATAATTTTTATATCATTTTTGATTTATTATATATAATGCATACCTTCCTATAAGACTCCCTGAAGTTAAAACATCAATAGAACAGTATGGCAAATAAACTATGTTCCCTTAATTAAAAGGTATGCCCATGGATCCCTAGGCAATGATTGTAAGAGTGTACATTACCTGATAAAATTTGGTTCCTGAGGGAATCAGAAAGTGTTGCTGCAGGGGGCAGGAACCGAGAACCCATGGATGGAGCTGGAACTGCAGTTCCCAGAGTCCTATGGGGTGTGACGTCGGCGGGAAGCGGGGCAGCTTGAGCCAGGTCAGAGGTCGAAGCGGATGGGCCCGGGTTGTTTTGAAGATGCGGTTTCCAGGGAATGTATCCTGGCATTCATAACGTTGAGAGCTGATTTCATTTCAAGACGAGATGACAGGATGGCTGCGTCATTAGACAGGTTGAGCTTGCTTCAGCCTTTTCTCCGGAATATTGACCGCGGGTCGTGGTTGGGAAGCAGAGCGCCTCTTTGCTGCAGGAGCCATGGAGTTGTCTTGACTCAGGAGGAAATTTAAAAGTTCCTCGTGGTTAAGGCCAGATGGAACTGGGATGTTGCTAGCATGCAATGCCTCCAGGATGCTGCACAGGCCCGCACCTCCATTTGCTGGAGGTGTACGACGAGGAGCGTCCGATTCATTCCCGGAGTGAACCTCGGCAGACTGAGCCTGGGTTTCAGGAATGACCCAAGGTCTTCCTCCGAGGAGGGAGGCTCGCTCCCCAAGTCGGAGATAGCGAGAGACGTAGCGATCAACGGAGTCAGAAGGTAAGAAGCGATCGCTTGAGCAAGAGCTGAAAGGGCAGGCAGCGATATTCATGCAGGGCAGCGGCGGCATTGACAGGCAGAGGGAGAGAAGGGAAATTTGCAGCTTAAATAGCCCGCCCAATTGAGAGGGTGCGTTTGTAAGATGGTCTGGAGAGTGAAGCATGTCACGAGTGTGTGTAGCGGTGCAGCTTGAGTTGCCTGCCTGAACTAGCTCGCAGGCGTCGCTTCATTTCTGCAACCCAGTGCTTTTAATTGATTTTGTCGCTAGATTTAGTGACTTTTCAGACCCCGTTAAGGACTTAGCACCTAGAGACAAAACTAGCGTCTGTAAGTTGAAAAGTGTCGCTAGTATTGGTCCCTGAATGTGACGTTTGTCTCTCCTGCGGCCACAGGCTCCTCCCTGTTCTCCGCTGAGTGACAGGCAGAGGAGCAGAGGAGAGTTAGTGGGCGTGTCCTTTACTGAGCTGGTTGTGTGGAGTGAGACGCAGCGTCACTCAGAGATTCATGTACAGAGCGAGAGCTTCAAGGTAATTACGGTCAACAGGTTAACATCTTAATAGGCCACGTTTCAATCAGTATTTCACACTTGTTTTATTGTCTGACAATAGAAACAGAAAATAAGTGAATAAAAACAACTTGGGTGGATCAGTGACTAATGTGGGACACCTAAGAAACAGTTGTTTCAAAAGTGGGACAGCATGATTTGGCTAATGTGGGACAGTCACATACTATGTTATTTGATTGAGAAAATATATTTTTAGGAAAGTTAAATGTCTTCTAGTATATTTATTAAACATTTGGGCTTGAAATGTAGCAATTGTATTTGTTTTAAGATCATGATTTAAAACACTGTTGTGATTTGCCCCTTAGCTAGCTGTTAGCGTACTGATTAGCTAACTAGCTACCTAAATAGCTAAGTCAAAGAAATAGCTGTTTGTCTGACATCAAATGTTACATTACAATGCCATATTTATTTAGAAATTAGATTAGAGAGATTAACGATTTTTCATTAAGCTTGTTAAATTCCAATGAAAGTAGCTCTCAACAGAGTGAGATGTGCACAGAAAGCACAGGGAAGAGGGGCACCCTTAAAATGAGAAGTATTACATGTTCATTTGAGCCGCTGGCATTTCTTTTTTCCACTGTTGTTAGCATAAATGAATGTGATTTAACATGGCTAAATTAGCATTACAACTATCAATCAGTCAGTTTGACTTTATTTTGTAACTTTTAAACAAATCAAATGCAATTCACAGGGCTTGACAGGTTGATTAATTTAATTATTTTGGCAGTGATTTTGATTTTTATTATGTTTGAAAAATGCAGCAGTCAGATGTGTAAAAGTAAAATGAGCTGTGCAGTAAAATGAGATGAAACAAAGGAAATTGTTTTTCAGTGATTTATTGAAAATATACAAATATTTTTAGAGGAAGTGCAGGAGAGAAAGTAAGAAAGAAGAGATAGTTGAACATTGTTACACTAGTTTGTCATGCTAATGAAGTGCTACGCTGTAATCTGTGGGTGTTTGCATTATTCTATGATACATTTGTCATAATTATTTTTCATAGATAAATTATAGCCATAGACTGCACATCAAATGTATGAGTAATAAACATGGAAACAATCTGGGTAAATGCAAGTTACAACTGTAGAAAAGAACACTTCCAAAGTATGAGGGGGACAGAGAAATGTATTAGTGTATGACGTGATAACGATACAGCGGGACAAAAGTACTGTATTCTGTTGACTACTGGACCCACCCACACACACACACACACACACACACACACACCGCTGTCTCTGCTGATTGATGCTGCTGCTGTGCCCTGGTTGCTCAATAAAGAAAAGTGCTAGCAAGCGGTATCTACCTAGCTTGCGAACATAGGCGCTCATTAGAGAAATGTGCCACGAACAAAGACAAACAATGAGTGTTCAAGCTAGCTATAACATTACCTTGCTAGCTTAGCTAGTTTGCTAGCTAGCTAGTAAGGTTAGCTAGTGAGTTAGCTAGATTTTAGGGTAAAACTATTAAACACTGACTGACGTTGAGAACATGGCTCGCAGCTACATTAGATATAGAACAGCAGTAAATATAATTCAATAGGCACACCAACAATCCCCTGCTGCTACAATAATATCTGCTAACTTGTATGTGCCTTTCACGTACCAGGTGTAACGTTAGCATCAGGCTCCTTTTCTGCTACGTTAGTTCCTGCAGTTTGCTTTCGTTTCATATCTCCTTTGGTGGTTTATGCTACAGTACTATAGAGAAGTGATCCTACATTATATTAGCTCATTTTAAGCTTGCAACGCTGAGAGCCACTGTCTAGCCGGGGCGACTGTGTCCGTTGGTAGGTGGCGTCGGGTAAAGGTCACGGCCAAACTCAAGCCACAGACAAAGAGCACACAAGGGAAAAAAAGAGCACAGGGTGAATTTTATGAATGGAAGTGAAAAGAGGAGACGCATTCCCCTGCAAAATTTGTTTTATTGCAGTTATTTAGCCGGTATTTGCCAAACAAAATCACTGAAGTTAAAGTTCTGTTACAAAACTATATTGTTACAGACCTTTGCACATTTTTAAGTGGGTATAGGGAAATCCTGGAGCTTTCTTAGCGGGTATACGGTGTATACCTGCGTATCACGTAGACTACACCACTGCTGCCAAGTATAAAGTAGATTGGATGAACGGTTCTGGAGACATGTGGACCACAGACAGACAGAAAGAAAGACAGATTCCCGGCTTCATAGTCAGATGTTCCTCTGGTCACATCTGGACACGTCATGTTCACCACAGCAGAATTCACACTAAGAGATATTTTCTGTCATTGTTTCTGCTTTTAATGGCAGCAAACATGACATGAAGTTCTCCTCACAATAACTATTACTGCTGTAATATACATCAGATATCAATCCAGCACCAAACTATTGTCACATGAACATGTCAGCACATGAAACCAGGCTGTTTCTATCACTAACAGGTTCAGGGACACTTCACTACCCTAGAATAATAAGGTTCTGTCTGACATTTTTGTCAAAATTGAGTTATTTACATATTCTTACTCTGGTATAACTTGTGAACATTATTTAAGGTGTTTTTTAAAAGGTCATTCCATGAAGTCGGTGCCTTTTGTGTCCCCAAGAAATTTTCAGTCATAAAATTTCAATAACAACAAACAAAGATGTAATTTGAAAATATAACATTACCATGTCTTCTCTCCTCAATAAAACATCAAATTAAAATCAATTAAATATTACTTTAAATAATAAAAATGATTTTTTAGCTGACGAGGGTGAGGTTTTTGGCATGTCCCTCACTGTTGTTGTTGTACATCAGCAGGGCTTTTAATTTGTAAAATGTTGGCAAAATGTTAAAATTTACATATTGTTTTAAGTATGATCTTATTGTGAAACAGTGTTTTTGGTAAAAATACACATTAATTGTAATAAATATTTACCAATTTATCGATGTCCCCTAATTTTATGTCAACCCTGTTACCCTAACCAAAAAACCCTATCAAAATAATGGTACATTCCACATTTGACATGATTTACAGGAGGTTGCATCATCTCTGAACCAGGATGCTAACAGCTCAGTGACAAGTAAGTTTTGCTCATTTCCGATGTGCTATTTTTGATGTTTTTTTCAAGGTTTAACCAGGGGGGACAAGCATACAACGTCAATCCTGTTACCATTTTTTAAGATATAAATCCAAACAATTATTTATTTCTCATAATATAATCAATATCTACATATAATTTCCTTTCAAAGTACATAGCATGTGCTTTAGCTAGCATTTGTTTTAGCTAGCAATGGGCAAATTAGCTTGAAATGGTCAACCCTGTTACTGTCAACCCTGTTACTTTTCCAGTAACAGGATTTGACATGTTAGTAACAGGGATGACACAGAATAGTGTTCACCCTAGTTTTACTGTCTGGCAGTAATTCTGCTGAACTCATTGCCTCATTTACATAGTTTTAACATTAGTGTTAAAATGTGAAAATGAGGCTTTTGATATTTGATAAGTTTGTATGGTCCTGCTTTTTACTATTGGCTACTATGTTGAATGAAATACTGTTCAATTGTCTTAAATTGCTGTCACTTATAACATTACTCAGTTGGTTTTTTCATATGTTATGGACCATTATGAAAATAATCAGTCTAAATAAAAAAATCAATTGGAAAAACTTTGTCAATAATGCATGCATGGAACTGCAATGACACAAAACATTAGACCTCTTAGAAATGCAATGTGCTTCACTAATACAACAATGCCAATCAAGTACAAAATAATATTACGTAACTTGGGAGGTAAAACGTCCTAGTGGTGTGTAGACAAAGATGTGCAGTGTAGGCAGTAGAATGTGTGTCCTGTTATCTATTACTCTTGTCAGCCCTGTTACCATAACGTCAAACCTGTTGTTTTCATTAATTTGATAAAAATGTTTTTAAAAAAAATACAATTCAAATGGACTTTCAACTCTTTCCATTATAATTTAAACTATATTATATTTTGGACTGAGACATTTTTTCAACATTTCTCTTCTAAATTTTTTTTCTCTTAATTGACATGTGATCGCCATGCAAAATTAGGGTGATTTGATCATCTGAATGAAAAACATCTGAAAATAATCTCAATGAAAACAAAAGTACTGCTCATATATGTACCATCTATTACATATTTCTAATTAGAAATATAGTATATTGTAATGCTTATGTCAATAACAGGGTTGACAAAATTATGAAAACATAAAGGAGAAAAACAGTTATAAAATATGAAATTCCACAGCCTGAGATGGCACAATATACTTTCTTGTCATTTTAAACTGTCTTTAATTCCTGCTACTTAAAAAAATAGCAATAAAATATCATTTAAATTTTAACTTTTCAAAGTTGAAAAGGCACCGATTTCATGGAATGACCCAACTGACATTTTTGTCAAAATTGAGTCATTTACATATTCTTGCTCTGGTGTAACTTGTGAACATTATTTAAGGTGTTTTTTAAAAACAAAATTAATTTTGGGTGTTTTATTCAGAAAACAAAAAGGTTCTATTTACAAAGTTTCACTCAGACTTGGAGTTATGAGGTTCTGTCTGTGGCCCAATCATCTTTTGGAATATTAACAGAAGGACCAATCAAATACTGTCTCTTTATGGTGCCAGGTTTTTTCACCCCAGTATTTAGAAGATGGAAAAAATGTCTCATAAAACCAAAGCCAGATTTACCTGCAATTTAAGGGTTCTTGATTTCATCGATGAACTAACAAAGAACAGGTGAGTTCTATTCTTAAAATCGCTTTAGTTTCAGTTCTAGTTGAGGAAATTGTCATTCCTGTGCAGTATTAGCTGAGGAGATAATCACTACCATATAGGCTATCTATAATACCAAGCTACTGATAGTGTGCTAATGCTAATTTAGTAGCCTACATGTAATTTAGCCACCATTTTGAGGCGAGCCCTAACCTACAGGGGGGTTTTGTTGAAGTAATATCTTTCTTTCTCATGCTTTTGGATTCTGCTGAAGACAACTTTTAAAAATAGCTTTTGTTAGCTCACGTTAGCTAGCGTTAGCTAGCAGTAACTAGTCTTAGAATATGATACAAATCAAGTTTGAAATTATGTTTGGCAAGGAAATCATTGGATATGACTGAATTTTCATTTGCAGTTGCATTATAGCTTTTGGATTCTGCTAAGGACAACTTTTAGTATTAGGTCACGGTAGCTAATGCTAGCTAACGTTAGCTAGCGCTAGTCTTAGCATAAAAATGTATTTTGAACTGATGTTTGGCCAGGCATTGTTTGGATGTGACTGTATTTGTTGCTCTAATGGTGTTGTAATGTGTTTGTAGAGAGGAAAATGCCAGGCGGAGGGAAAAAGAAAGTGATCAGCTGCAGGAGGGACTGAAGCGCCTACATGAACCCTAACGTTACCCAAGGATGCTTCTAACACAGAGCCGTGTCTCAGAGGACAAGATGAAGGATACATAGTCGATGTTTAGATTCATGCCACGTGCAGATAAAGAGTATTACCCTGCTATGATGAAGCAATGAGCTAAATTAGTAGGCCTACACTGAATAACTGCTTGCTGTGTGTGTATGTGTACAAGTCACTGATTTGTTGAAGAAGTGATTGTTCAACAGGCCTTAATGTTCGATTGCCAACATGAGCTAGTTGTGTGTTGATGAATCAGTGAACAGGATGTGATGTCACTATGTGATTTATGTGAATAGTAAGTGATACTATGTTTTTATTGCACTAAATGATTTTAATGCTCGTTTTGCATTTAAATTATTTAAACATTATTTGATAAACTATCAAAATAAAGACTGATTTTAAATACTCATTCAACTTATTTTGCTTTTCTACTGAAAAGACTTTGATAAACTGAAGGACCTGACCTGCAGCAGACCATGCATTATTAAAATCATTCATTTACATTTAACTTCCTGTTGTCTTGAATAAGACAGATGAAAGGAAAAATGACATAGTGGAAAAATCTTGTGTTATAGCAGTAAGTGCATGAATGCATGAAGATTTAACATATTAACCAATAAAAAGACACTTTATTCTATAAATTGAACATTCCAACAGTGTGTACAAGTAAATAGTTAAAACTCTTTGATAATCATTGTTCCTTTTTTCTGTTTTTGAAGATAGAACCTTATAATTCCAAGGAGCCTGTGAATATTCTCATTCATCCAGGTCATAGTTATCTCAACGTCTTCAAAGACAAAAACCAAATCCAGTTGGGTTCGATTCAATTTCCTTGAGATATAATTCCAAGGCAGCTGTTAGTTTTTAGAACTTTAAGGTTCTATCTACAATTGACCTGTTTCAAAAACCTGATTTACAATTCATGTAGAACTTTGATATCTCAGATGTAGAACACATTTATGGTGTCTGTAACTCTGGTGCTATAAAGAAATGTGCTTCATTTGTCAGTTTTGATGTTTGCAATGCTAAAACTTTAAACCTCAACATCTCAAAACTGATCTGACCGCAGTTGGAAACGTATTATTCTGAGGTAGCGACTTGTGAGGTTCTGGAGGGAAACAGCCTGGGAGTCTCTGTCACTTGGTTCTGTAGCAGAGGTCGGGAACCAACGTCCAATGTTTTCTGATTGATTTATTACGTATAAATTGTATTTGTGTCTTTGCACAGTAAAACAAAGCAGCAGAAACACAGCGAGAACAAAAAGCAGACTGCAGATGAGATTCAGAAAAGCCCTCTAAGCTTCAAACTGGAATTGGACCTCAAAAGTTCTGACGTCCAAATACAAAAGTCCTATAATATAGAAACATAAGCACAAGTTGACATTGGATCAAACAGCGAGTGCAAGGTCGCCTACAGGAAACAGCAACAACATCCAATAAGATAAAGATGAAGTGATCAATCCAACAAGAGGTTTGTGTGTGTTCTCAGATGTTGTCGTCCTCTTTCACACACACCAACATCCTGTGGCTCACTCTCAGTGTGTGAGGAGAGTGGCAGAGGTGAAGAGGTAACAGGGAGAAGCAGCTTGATGGACATATTGTGTTTCTGTGGATGAGAGTCATGTCATGTCCATGTTTGCATGCTGAAAGAGGATGTGCTGCTCTGACCCCCCTCGTCCTTTCAGGGTGGAGCCTGCTGGAGTCCGATGGTTGACACCAGGTCTGAGGAAGTGTGAGTGTATTTTTACTTTGATTCATGAAAACACTGACATCACTCATTCACATCTGTGATGTCATCATCACACTGATGATACATTAATAACTGCAGCTGTGTTGTCTTTTTCTCTCCATCAGATTCCTGTGAGCTCACAGTCGACACAAACACAGTCAACAGATACATCAAACTGTCTGACAACAACAGGAAGATGACACGTGTGGAGGAGGTTCAGTCATATCCTGATCATCCAGAGAGGTTTGACCAGTATGAGTCAGCTGAGTGGCATCAGCTGCTGTGTAGAACTGGTCTAACTGGTCGCTGTTACTGGGAGGTTGAGTGGAGAGGAAGAGTTTCTATATCAGTGAGTTACAGAAGAATTAGAAGGAGAGGAGACCGTAAGGACTGTGAGTTTGGACGGAATGATCAGTCCTGGAGTCTGTGGTGCCCTCATGATGGTTACTTTGTCTGGCACAATAAGAGCTGTCCATGCTGCTCCTCCTCCTCCTCCTCCTCCTCGTCTGGTAGAGTAGCAGTGTATGTGGACTGTCCTGCTGGCACTCTGTCCTTCTACAGAGTCTCCTCTGACTCACTGATCCACCTCCACACCTTCAACACCACATTCACTGAACCTCTTTATCCTGGATTTGGACTCTACAGGTACAGTTCTGGTTCTGGTTCAGTGTGTCTTTGTGGTGTTTAGTGTGCAGTGTCTCCTCCTGTCACAGAAACATTGTCAGTGCTGAACAGTTGAGTCTGTACAGGATCACAGTCACATCAATCTTTCAGCTTCTTGTAATAAATTCATCAGTGAACTTTGTACAAAATGATTCAAAACTGATTGAAAAGATTCTTCATTTACATTTTAAACTTGACTTTGACTTTCTGTCATGTGTTGTTTTGAATCCTGGCTCTTGTTCCAATAAAATCCAGAACTCTTAGTGAAATGTAAGAAACAGAAAACATTGACTCATCTGTAGCTTTAATTGTAAAGAATCATTGTGAACAAAGTTGTAAATGGACAGTAAAATATGATCAAATGTACTCGACACTCCACCTGACACTCTGACTTGTTTCATGTGTTTCTAATGATGAAACTAAAAGTTTGATCGTGTTCGTTAACACGTGTAATTATATCCGTAGTGACGTCATAAACTGCACAACATCTGTTCATTTCTGTGTGATTATTATATGAGAAGAAAACACATTTTAATTACAATCATTGTGTTTCTCTCAGTGTTTTGTGGCTGTTGAAGTCCGGCTGTATTTTCAGGACGTTTGTTGGATTTGAATCTGGTCCGTGAAACTAAACAGCTGTGAGAAAAGTCTTTGGCCGCGTTTCCCAGATTCGCTCTTAGCGCTTAAGAAGCTCTTAAGCGCTAAGAGCTTCGTAGGGACGCTCTTAAGAGCGCTGTGAAAGAAGGACGTGTTTCCCAGAGTCGTTCTTAGCTTAAGATCTTTCACTAAGAAGGAAGTGTAAGATCGCCCTGACCCACTCTTAACAGCCTTCTTAGCGACCAAACGCTCAGTGCAGCCACATCAGGGAAAGTTATATCGGACACTCAAAGGAATACTAAAACTTTGCGTAATGATGAATGTGCGCTCATAGCTGCAGAACACTGACGCAAGAAAAATAATAGAAGAAAAATAACGATATAAAAATAAAGAATTACCCATGTGTTCCTGTAGCTACATAAATAAAATAAATCATCATTACTATCACTCGTTACGTTTTCACACATATGAGGGAAACTGACAGGTGTAATTGAACTCAGCTGGAACCTCATCAAGAGAGTCTCCACCTGCTAGTCTACATAAAGGCATTGCCGAAGTCCACACATGTGAGACACCATGGCTGCAATACAGCATATTCTCGCTGCTAACCAACAGCGTCGCTGTGCGCGAAGCTAGACGGATTATATAAATGCTTATGTGCGTCAGCACTTCTCCCCACTCGACGTGCTGTCGGACCGGGCTGTCCAGTCCAAGTACCGGCTTCCCCGTGAGGAGATCCAACGCCTCGTCACGCTCGTGTCACCACACATCCAGAGGGCAACCCGCTGCAATTTTTTACGCGGTGAGGAGCTTCCTGGAGGTGGTGGGGGACGGCACCGGCCTCAGCAAGGCATTGGTTTCACGGAGTGTGGCAGCCGTGACACCGATCCTCCTGCGCCATGCCCGGAGACACATCAGGATGCCCACCACGCGGGACGAGGTCCGCCAGGTCCACCGTGGATTTCACGCCATGGCTGGGATCCCCCGGGTGATTGGTGTCGTGGATGGCACACTGATCGCAATCCGCAGTCCCTCCCTGGTGGATCCGTGCTGGATTGGGAGGAAACATTACGCTGCCATCAACACTCAGGTGGTGGTGGACCACGATGGCCTCATCACCGACATCGTTGACACACACACTCTCACACACACACACACACGTAGCCTAATTACACAGGTGTGTGGGGACCACAGGGTGTTGTGGGTGACTTAAGCGCTGATAAAGTGGTGGGTGATCGATTTGCCTGGCATTGATTGATTTATATTTCAGCACCACGGCGGTGGCCAGCTCCCACTAAGAGCTTCTTAAGAAGCTTCTTTGGCGGGATCTTAAGAAGGCAGTTAAGAACGCGTCTGGGAAACACCCCTATCTTAGCGCTCCTTCTTAGCCGAACCCTTCTTAAGAGCCTTCTTAAGTCCTTAAGAACGATCGAATCTGGGAAACGCGGCCTTTGTCTGTCTGACCCGGTTGGCTAAAGATGAGAGTCGGATGAAATACTGAAACACTTTCAGAGATCACAAACTAAACTGTCCTGATGAAGTTTTTAAAGAAGTGCTGAAGAGATTTGAGCTCATGTTTGATGGTTCTGAACGTTGATGTTCAGAGCAAAGAGTCCAAAACTTGTACAAAT
This sequence comes from Lagodon rhomboides, assembly GCA_039737535.1. NCBI lineage: Eukaryota > Metazoa > Chordata > Actinopteri > Spariformes > Sparidae > Lagodon > Lagodon rhomboides. Next base: position 29,267 of record JBBNBP010002699.1, on the reverse strand, counting down.
GATTCAGTTCTGTTTAAATCGGACTTTGTTTATGAAACGATCAGCTGACGAGTTTATAATCAGACTGAAAGATGTCGCATACGATCACTGAATGTTTCTCCTCTGCTGAAGTAGCTGAATATAAGAAAATCAAACACTTTCACCTGAAAAACGTTCAAGGACGTAAAATCAAACGGCTCTGAAGCTTTATTGAACAAGATGTGTGTCACTGTAATGTTGATGTTTCTGGTTGTTTTATGTGTTTTTATAACGATGAGAAGAAAAACAAACCTATGATCGTGTTCATAAACTCATCTGATCATATCCATAGTGACAGAATAACCAGAGGGATGTAAAAACTCTTTGTTTATCATGATGTTTTATTACAAAAACAGAATATTAACAGCTGATTGAAAATAAAACAAAACAAACAAGTCTGTATTATTCTGTATATATTCATTAAAATGTATAATGTTGCTGACACTGTGTTTTTCTACTGTTGACTTCATGGTGTTTATTGTTTGAAATGTGAAGAAGCCTTTAAAGCAGGACACAGACTGACTAACAGTCCATGGTGAAGGGAGTTTGATGGGAAGGTAAAATGTGGTATGTTATCACTCCATGTATCACGACAAAATACAGCAACACCACTGAGATGTGTTGGAGGGGCTGTGGACTGGTGGGGAGTTCATGCATATATTTTGGGAGTGCCCAAAGATTCAAGACTTCTGGAAAAATGTCCCAAAAGAAATGAAACAGGTTCTAGGTACTGATTTTGGTTTGGATCCGGCCTTTTGTATACCAGGTATACTTCCTGACACAAGGATGGATGGAGACTTCCTGTGACGTCATGGACGTGCTTGCAGCCTCGTAGCCGAGCTCCGCTGGACAAATTAAAGATAAGAGTGACAGCTACAGTATTTTGACGCTGAAACTTAAAAGATATATTCACGAAAAATTAGTTCCTCCGCTGGTCAAAGGCGACGGGACAAACCTGATCCCTCGCAAGGAAAAGAGGATAATAAGCCGAATCAACCGAGCCCACCTAGCAAAAACAAGGCTAGCAGCAACACGTGTCAGTCAGACTCATCGGTACTGGAGGAGTTAAAGAAACTCCAAAAAGAAAATCAAGACGGACATGATCACACTAAATTGGCCCTCGGCCGTGTGGAAGAATGGAAGAACTGGTGTGACTGAGGATGTGGAGATGCTCCACCGCAGGGCGCTGAGATACCTGCTGCAACGTGATGTCGACCTCTCTGCAAAATGTGACGAGCTCCAAAACAGGCTGAGAAGAAACAATATCAGGAACTTTCAAATCCCGGAAGGCAGTGAGGGGAAGATATGGCTGGATTTATTAAAGACCTGCTCCAGAAGGTACTTAAACTACCACCAGACTTGGACATTAAAATTGAAAGGGCACATCGTTCACTGGTGGCCAAACCTAAAGATGCTACAGCCCCTCCGAGATCCATTACAGTGAGATTTCTGGATGCCGCAGTAAAGGATACAATCATAAGGCAGCCATGGAGCCAGGGTCCAGTCCTCTTTCAAGGCAAGCAGATCTACTTGGATTAGGACTACTCCCCCGATCTACAGCAGAAACGGATGAGGGTCCACGAAGTTATCAAACAGCTTAGAAAGGAAGACATACAGGCGAGGTGTCTGTACCCAGCACAGCTGAGAATGAAGCTAAATACCGGGGAGAAGACATTCTGACGTGTGCCGGGACACTGCTGAAGGAGCTGGGGGTTGAAGAGGGAGCTCATCGAGGAGGAGCTGACGGATGGATGGAGGAGCCAAGAGAAGAGAAAGAGGGGAGCGTTTCTGTCACCAGCTGATCTCAAGGCCCTTCTGCAGGAGGAGGATTAAAGGGACTCGACCATTAAGATGGATAAAAAGCTGGCTTCAACTAAACCAGTGGTAAGGCTGACAGCCCCACATTATATAACTAACAGGCCTGTAAGAATGCCATCAGCGTCATTAGGTTTTCTGTTTGTGAGTCATTCAAACACATGTTGTTGTCACACAATACACTGATTCTTGAGAGTTGGGACAAAACATGTCCCACATAGACAAGTCTTATTTATATCAAAAATAAAGAAATTAATAATGATTGACATACTCACAGAGTTAGATCTAAAGGAATTGTGAATATTGATGTTATGTTTTAGCATAGATAATTACCTTTCTGGGGGATATTTGTTGAAATGTATGACCTGTGGTTAGATGGCCCATGTTATTTCTCTTGTCCTCAGCAAGAGGTCACAACATTCACCAGCCCCAAAAAACTTTAAAAACCTCTACAATTGTAAAAACATTTATATCAAATCAAAGATAAGGGTTATAAATGTATAAAACAATGCATGCCATGAACATCTAAAAATATTTTCCATAGAAATTTGCCTATCAAAGTTGTGTCCTCTGTTTTCGTCAACTCCTTCAGATTTTTTAATAAACCTCATTAAATTGGGCAATAGCGTGGTCAGCTATATCCCTGAGGGTCCCTTTTCATTCTCCTGGCTGTGGTGAATGCATCAATACCATACATGGCCTGGTATGTTTGACATTCTTTGATATTTTAGATGAACAATGTCAATTTTACTATGGTCACAGCTGGAGCATGTCAACACCATTTCTCCATTATGATACTTTTTATTAAACCATAGTGGATTCAATTAAGTATTTTATTGAGATTATGGAGACAGCTAGCAATAGCCAAGAAACTAGCTAGCTAGCTACAGTGTTTTTTTCTGCGGCGGGAAAAACATGCCATTTTGTCAACTCCATCAGAGTCAACTCCGTCATGTCTGACGGAGTTGACAAGTCCACCAATAACCGCTTAATGTGCTCATATTATACTATTTTCGAACACAGTAAAGGAATAGAATGTTATTTTAGGGTTTTATCTGCACATTAATGTACATATATAGCATGTAATTACATTATAATTATATATTTTTAGTGTGTCTGACGGAGTTGACACAAATCGAGTGTTTAAGGTAAACGTGAATTTGTTAAAAATGTTTTTTAGCCTGCACCTTTACATGGTTAAATAGCACAGATCTTCAACTACATGAACATATAACTCTAATTAATATAGTGTAAATTTTTTAAGGTTTAAGGTTTTTCAGAAAGTGTTTTGTCCCAACTTTCAAGAATCAGTGAATAAGGTTATGTGTTAGACAGTCCAGAAGGTGGCTATGCTTGAGTACATGAGTGGAATACACTCACCTGGACCTTTGTTACATGTTTGTGTAATATTGGTCACACTTGCACTGAGTGTGCTTTTATTCCACAGAGAGGGAAGGTCACACCTCTCTGGCCCAATATCACTGGGGATTGGACCAGTCACAGTTCAGCTACTGTGTCAGAGTAATGAGGTGGAAGGTCAGTTCTGTGTTCTGTACACTGTTCTTTGTTCTTCCTGACACATGCTACAGGTGCTGTTCTGTTAGTGATTAGACCCACTGCGATATCCAAGTGTCAACAGGTAGGGAGCTGTATCATAAGACTATACGGAGATCATGGCTGAGCTGAATTTCATTAATTATAATATAAGAGGAATTAATAATCCAATGAAAAGGAAAAAATCTTGGGACAGTTAAAGAAGTTGCACTGTTCTGTTGCTCTAATTCAGGAAACACACTTGACAGAGACCAGTGGTGGACAGTAACGAAGTAAATTTACTTGAGTACTGTACTTAAGTACAGTTTTTGAGTATCTGTACTTTACTTGAGTATTATTTTTGGGGGATACTTTTACTTTCACTCCACTACATTTGAAGGACAAATATTGTACTTTTTACTCCACTACATTTCTATTGATGCTCTCGTTACTCACTACTTTTGAACTTACGTCAGCTGATGATTTTTTTTTTATATAATTTTTTTGAGAAAATAAACTGTTTCTGCTGATTTGCGTATGGTTTGTCTTAGTTGTATTGCCGTACCTGTACTACGTCGTGCTATACAATCCATACAATGGAGGAAGAAACTGGAGAAACAAACACGGAGAAACTCCCACCGAGCACCCGTGGCCTTATCTCAAACCCATGTTTGAGATTTTTGTCACAAAAACTGATTTGTTTCAGATTAAATGTTTGTTGTGCTTACAGCGAATAAATTGTATCACGGCTTACAAAAACTCGTCTCACAACCTGAAAAAGCACGTTGCAGTATGTGAAGTAGCTACTGACGTTAGCTAGCTTAATGTTTGTTAAATGGCAGATGAACATTTTAAACTAACTAACTGTAACTGTATGAGCTTGTAGTATCATATTTTTTATACGGTTTAAAAATATGGCGACTGTTGCAGTGCAGTCGAATGATTAAGTTGACTTTCTGTTCATGTTTTTTATACAATTCATATCAAAGAATCACATCAGTGTATTGTATAATGACAATAAAGCTACTTTTTTCCTGTATTTCCTGAGATATTTTTAAAATACTTTTACTCAAGTAATTTTTTAAGCAAATACTTTAGTACTTTACTTAAGTAATGTTTTGACTAAGCAACTTTTACTTGTATTGGAGTAATATTTGACAAGGAGTATCTGTACTTTTACTCAAGTAGTGAAGTTGTGTACTCTGTCCACCTCTGACAGAGACTGAGCATTTAAAACTGTAGAGAGAGTGGGTGGATCAGGTTTATAGTGCATCATGTGGGAGGAGAAAGAAGAGAGGGGTTGCTGTACTATTTCATAAATCTGTGTACTACAACAATGAGAAAATCTTTCAAGACGATGAAGGTCAGTATGTTATGGTGATAGGCACAGCTGGAGGAATTAAGATAACCATTCTTAATATGTTTGCCTCAAATGAAGACTGTCCACATTTTTATCAAAAAAGCAGCAACTCTACTAGCAAATAAAAGTGAGGGGATTATACCGGTGGGGGCGACTTCAACTGAACCCTGGACTCAAAATTGGACAGGTTACCTGCAACAAGAACACCTCAATCTAAACTGTCCAAAGGGCTGTCGGATATGATGAAGGAACCAGGTCTAGTAGACATTTGGCGACAGCTCCACCCGAATGAGAGAGACTTCACCTTTAAGTCCCAAGTACATGGGAGCTATTCGAGGATAGACCTCTTCTGCATATCAAGAACTGAACTATATAGAATAAAAGAATGTACGCTTGAGCCAGTTTCTATATCAGACCACGGCCCCGTGACCATGAGTAGACAACCAATTTAGATAGTGGAGACTTAATGTGTCATTATTACCAGATAAAAACATCAGGCAGGAATCACAAGGAGCTCTGACGGAGTACTTCACTATACCTCTTTATCTTAATGTATATGTATGTATGAGTGAATATGTGTATGCGTTTGTGTGTTTTATCTATTTTTATTCATTTATCTTTTTTTCATTTATCTACTTAGTATTTAATTCCTATTTTAATTTCCCCCCCTGTTTTATTTATGTATTCATGTTATTGTAACTTATGCTGCTATACTGCCTGTCACTCATTTTTGTTATATGAAGTCATACATCAGGAAATGTTTTGTAAAATGATTAAAATGTTTAAATAAAAAGGATGGATGGAGTTGTGACCTACTTATTGAGAATTATGCTTTAATAACAAAGACAATCATTACAGCGTGTTGGTTGAGGCCTCAGCCCCCTGACATGATGCAGTGGAGAGATGGAGTAAAACAGGTCTTTACCATGGAGACAATCACAGCTAGATTGCAGCTGAATGTACACAGGTTTACTAAAACATGGTGGCCATTAATACAGGCTGTGAGTCACTTTAACACAGAACTTCCATCCACATATGAAGCATGAAGGTTTGTACTGAACCCATCACTGTTGGTGTCAATGTGCTGAACAACACTCATCAATACACTTTAATAACTATATTTAATTCTTTGCCTAATCAAACACACGTCATGCCCCCCCAACTGTTTCCGGTTTAAAGATAACGTTCACTTTCGCTGATCCTCGTGACGCAGCAGCTTCTTCTCTCCGTTTAAAGGTAATTTAACGGACATTTGAAATGTGTTACACTTTAATGACTCGGTGAAATGAGAGTAGAAGTGGAGTTAGTTGGTCAGTGTTTGGACACAGAGCGGTTCACTGTGTAGCTCCACTTACTGATGACTGAAGGCAGCTTCTCCTGCCTGGAATCAGCCTGTGGAGGATGCCGTGACGAGCCGCCGCTCTCCCGATGTCTGACGCACTAGACGCGGCTGGAAAGCAGCTGTTCGCCTGGATGCGGGAGCTGGAGGTGCTGAGGGGGCTGCAGCACCACCTAAAACGAGGCTGTAACATATGCCGAATTTACAAGAAGGCCCGAGTCATTAAAAAATATTCACCGACAGCGTTTCACACAGTTAATATAGGTTCTCTTAACTCAACAACTCACTAAATGGAGCGATTTCTCAATAGAGTCTGGGGACTTCCTGTCCCTCCTCCTCTCCCTGCTGCTGTTGACTGTAGCTGATGTGACTTATAATATGTTGGTGTTCAGGTTCTTGTTGATAATCATCAGATACATGTTATCCTGGAAATTCAAATGAGTCCAAACACATGAATGTGGCCCACATTCATTACTATGCCATTACTATGACGTCATCATATAGACTGAGCCCTCAGCACCAACTGCATGAAGAAAAAAAAAAACACAACAACAACTGCATGATGTGGAAATACGTGACTGAAGTACCTGAGAACTGTAGGTCCGTATAGTACTCGAGTAAATGTACTTTCCTCCACTGTTACTGGTGTTTCTAGAACAGTGATTCCAGTCGTTTCTCGCTGGTTAAACAGGTGTTCAGAGCAGACGCCTCACTTCCCGTCTGATGGCTCGATGACACCATCTAGTGGACTGACAGTAGAAGTGCAGCATTCATGTGACACTGATATGAAGCAGCCAATCAGAGGAGGAGCACCTGATGTTCTGACAGGAGACATGATGTAAAGGCTGATTTCAGTTGATGTGCAGATGCATGATTTGTGTTTCCTCTCCAGATGAAAGTGTGTGTGAGTTGAGCAGGATGAATCAGTGTGAGGACAGAGAGGAGGGAGGTCCTCCCTCTAAAACCACTGGACCTGGACCTGTTAATGGACCTGGACCTGAACCTGAACCTGGACTTGAACCTGGACCTAGAACTGGACCTGTTGATGGACCTGGACCTGAACCTGGACCTGGACCTGAGCCCAGGTGTGTGTCCTTCAAGAGTGACCAGTCAAAGGAATTTTATATTGATTTCAAACAAGAACATTCCTCAGACAGTCAGTAAGTTGTTGTCATGTTGCTCTCTGTTGATGTTTGTCCTCATTAAATCCAGTCTGACCAGTTGTCCTGATGATCTTCATGTTCTCAGAGTGATGATGGAGGTCAGTGCAGGATTAGTATTAAAGGACAGGTTCACATTTCTTCATGTCCGTCCCTAAACAACTCTGACAGGACAGTGTTCCTCCTGTGGACAAACAGCAGTGACTCACCTCCTGCTGAACTCTGAGCCCTGCTGCTGAGGAGAGGAAGGGCTGTGTGTTATATCTGATGTTACAAGGGCCCGACCCATCCGGACCTCATGGGGACGGTACCGAAACCCATATGAAGGAGTGAAAACCCTGATAACTGATATATCGGCCGATTAGATATAAAATATATAAAAACAAATAACTTATTTTCTGATCTCTTTAAATATAGTTTAAACACTTGAGACAAAGATATGAACTGAAGGCAGAACATTTTACTGTTTTACAATATTTATTAAATATGCGTTCAGTATTTTTTCTTACTGCAAGTCATGTCTACATGAATATAGCTTATATTTACAAATGATGAATTCATTATTATCTTTATATTGAGGCTGTTGTGTCGTTAATCTCCCAAAAGCAACACACAAAAGTCAATAAATAACTTTCAGGTCACAAATCAGACAAATTAAATATCAAAATCAAGTTTGTACGAAAAACAAACCAGTATTTTAGTTTTTTGGTGTCAGATTCAAATTTATTGCAGAAATAATATAAATGAAAACAAAAAGACAGAATGAATCATTTTTTCATTCTCCAATGTTGGAATCTCAATTGAATACAAGTTTATTGAGACTCTTCACCAACTTGCACTGGACAGCATCCAGCTAGCTTGTGTTAGCTGTGTGTTGCTGTCCACAGTATTAAACGGGTCAAGAGCTGGAGGGACTGAACCAGACAAGCTGCTGAACCGACCCAGTAAACTGACTGACTGTTGATTCACAGTGGGATCAGCAGTACGACCAACACTTTGATTTCAGAGGAAACCATCTGATTCAACGATGTCATCAACACTTTAACTCAAAGGACCTTCAGCTTGTCTTTGTGTCTGAGTGGAGAGACGCAATGTGACTGATTCTTCTTGATTCCTCCACAGAGTCGACCAGGAGAGCTCAGAGGTTCCCAGAGGTCCATCTGTCCAGCAGCATCAGACAGGCCTGGACTCCATATTTATGGTCTGTACATGAACAACAACTACTTTTACATCCAGTCTGTTCACAATAATCTCCATGCTGCACTTTACAGACCAGTGGTGAATCTGTCTAACATGGATCTGATTTTTGGCTCCATGATGTTGAATGTAGTCATTCACATAATATTCTGTTTCAGCTGCTGGACGAGAACATTGTGACTTTTGTGAAGAACGAGCTGAAGAAGATCCAGAAGGTTCTGAGTTCAGATTACCCAGAATGCTCAGAGAGTCTGAGGGAGGATGTGGAGGTGTTGGATGGTGAAGATGAAGAGCAGAGGAGGAGCAGCAGAGAGGCATTTCTGAAGATCACACTTCATTTTCTGAGGAGAATGAAGCAGGAGGAGCTGGCTGACTGTCTGCAGAGCAGTAAGAAGATTTCTCTAAAGATTTAACATCCTGGATCAATGAGACGTTTACTGAAGTCTGATGATGATGAATCTGTTTATATATACAATCTTTAGGGAAGGAAATTGTCTTATTTTCTTCATAAGTCATGTTGAAGAAATCATTCAAATCCTGTTACAGTTTGCTGCAGTGATGTGTTTATTCAATGAATACCGGTAAACTGGTGAACCGACAGGCACAGAGCGGATCTGAGACAGTGAGTAGACCCAGAGCAAATCAAACAGTAGCATTTTATACAGTAAGAACAAAGAACAAGGAATGGCAGGTTCAAACAATAGGTAAACAAAAGGCATGCAAAGGAAGGGGATCAAGGTGGGTCCAGAAGTCCTTTGACCAACTGGTGTTACACAAATGTGTATCTGCAGGGTGCAGGAGACAGACAGAAATCAACATTTAGGTCTGGAGGTCAGAGGGCTCCAAATGTGTATTTTCTTCATAAGTCACTTAATGATCTTGTTTGTTGTGTGTTTATTTAGAAAGTCCTTCTGGAGTTTGTCAGCGTAAACTTAAATCTAACCTGCAGAAGAAGTTCCAGTGTGTGTTTGAGGGAATCGCTAAAGCAGGAAACCCAACCCTTCTAAATCAGATCTACACAGAGCTCTACATCACAGAGGGAGCATCCAGGAAACCAGACAGACCAGAAACAACAGTCAAACAAGAAGACATCTTTAAAGCCTTACCTGGAAGAGACGAATCAATCAGAACAGTGATGACAAAGGGAGTGACTGGCATCGGGAAAACAGTCTTAACACAGAAGTTCACTCTGGACTGGGCTGAAGACAAAGCCAACCAGGACATACAGTTCACATTTCCATTCACTTTCAGAGAGCTGAATGTGCTGAAAGAGAAAAAGTTCAGCTTGGTGGAACTTGTTCATCACTTCTTCACTGAAACCAAAGAAATCTGCAGGTTTGAAGAGTTCCAGGTTGTGTTCATCTTTGACGGTCTGGATGAGTGTCGACCTCCTCTGGACTTCCACAACACTAAAATCCTGACTGATGCCACAAAATCCACCTCAGTGGATGTGCTGCTTACAAACCTCATCAGGGGGAAACTCCTTCCCTCTGCTCGCCTCTGGATAACCACACGACCTGCAGCAGCCAATCAGATCCCTTTTGAGTGTGTTGACATGGTGACAGAGGTCAGAGGGTTCGCTGACCCACAGAAGGAGGAGTACTTCAGGAAGAGATTCAGAGATGAGGAGCAGGCCAGCAGAATCATCTCCCACATCAAGACATCACGAAGCCTCCACATCATGTGCCACATCCCAGTCTTCTGCTGGATCACTGCTACAGTTCTGAAGTCCAGAGAGGGAGGAGAGCTGCCCAAGACCCTGACTGAGATGTACATCCACTTCCTGGTGGTTCAGTCCAAAGCGAAAAAGGTCAAGTATGATGGAGGAGCTGAGACAGATCCACACTGGACTCCAGAGAGTAAGAAGATGATCAAGTCTCTGGGAAAACTGGCCTTTGAGCAGCTGCAGAAAGGAAACCTGATCTTCAATGAATCAGACCTGACAGAGTGTGGCATCGATATCAGAGCAGCCTCAGTGTACTCAGGAGTGTTCACACAGATCTTTAAAGAGGAGAGTGGACTGAACCAGGACAAGGTGTTCTGCTTCGTCCATCTGAGTGTTCAGGAGTTTCTGGCTGCTCTTCATGTCCATCTGACGTTCATCAACTCTGGAGTCAATCTGCTGTCAGAAGAAGAGCAGTCAAGATCCTTGTGGTCTGAAGTGTCGAGAACAAAATCAACACATTTCTACCAGAGTGCTGTGAACGAGGCCTTAGAGAGTCCAAATGGACACCTGGACTTGCTCCTTCGCTTCCTCCTGGGTCTTTCACTGGAGACCAATCAGACTCTCCTGCGAGGTCTGCAGACACAGACAGGAAGTATCTCACAGACAAATCAGGAAACAGTCAAGTACATCAAGAATGAGTTAGAAGGGACTCTGTCTCTGTCTGCAGAGAGAAGAATCTATCTGTTCCACTGTCTGAATGAACTGAACGATCGTTCTCTAGTGAAGGAGATCCCACGGTACCTGAGATCACGACGTTGGTTCAGAGAGACGCTGTCTGCTGCTCAGTGGTCAGTTCTGGTCTTCATCTTACTGTCATCAGAAGAAGATCTGGATGTGTTTGACTTGAAGAAATACTCTGCTTCAGAGGAGGTTCTTCTGAGGCTGCTGCCAATGGTCAAAGCCTCCAACAAAGCTCTGTAAGTATGGAGAAGTTTCTTCAGAATGCAGTAAATGTGCTGTTATTGACCCAAATAGAAATATTATCTTCTTGTTCTGCTCATTGTTCTTCATCCAGACTGAGTGGCTGTGACCTCTCAGAGAGAAGCTGTGAAGCTCTGTCCTCAGTTCTCAGCTAGAGCTTGGTCAGGTTTTGTGATTGCCATTTTCAAGGCGTCATGTGCAACAAAAAAAAAAAATCATTATTAGTGACAGATCCACAAAAATATGCCTGCATTTCAAAATGATGAGCATTTATATTTCATTTGAGCTTATTCATGCGTGCTCGCGCCCTCCCAGAACTCCTACTCCCTACGCTAGCTTACTTTCATTTTTAAAAATTGCCTGTGTCTAATTTTCCTTCGGGTGCGGGTCGGGCGGCGGTATCAATTTATAGCGGCTTGGCTCGGAATGTAATTTGTACTACTGTCGGAAAACGGGTCGGATGCGGTTTTAAGTATGGCGGGTACGGGCAGGTGCGGGTTTGCAAAATAAGACCCGTACAGGACTCTAGTTTATGTGTCATACACAAAACTCAGAGCTTCAGGAGACACTGAGTGACCTGACCGCTCTGTTTCTCTTTGAAAACTACATTTATTTGATCTCATTTATAATGTATATGTTTTTGGTAAACACAGTAGTTATTTAATAAAGTATTTCTTTGAAATGGCTGGTGTATTGAAGACAATATAAGTGAACATGGATAAATAGTTTGGAATGTTAATTTATGCACAGATCTGCTCTTTTCAGGTTTATTAGGCCTATTGTGAATTGGGTCACAATGCTACCATGTTTACAGAATGGGACCCTCTGGGTTTTCCTGTAGCTCAGTTGGTAGACCATGCGCCCCATGTACAGAAGCTTTGTCCTCACAGGTTTTATGTTCAATCTCTGGTCCTTTTGCTGCGTGTCCTCCCTCCTCTCTCATCCCCATTTCCTGTCATATCTGTTAGCTGTCCTATATAAATCATCCTCCTCATATTAAAGGTACACTGTGTAGTGTTTTAAGTAATTTATTCATTCATAAATAAGTCCTCATTGGTGTAAAATTATCTCTGCCAACAATCTCACTTATCCTCCTGAGGGAAGAATCACTTATCTGTATTTACATAGGACGGGCAAGCTCTACGGAGGCTTCCATGTCCTTCCGGTCTATAAAAAACGATGAACTGCCGAGAGGGACAAAAAGCACTACGTGGTACAGATAAGGCTAAACGCGTTTTCACTGTGGAACAGAGAAGGAGCTTGGCGAAACGCGCTTGTCAGTTGCAGTTTGAAGTTCGTTTAAAATAACGTATCTCATCACCCGAAACAAAACTTGATGAAGTGGTGTTTGAAGACAATGTATATAGTATTTTATAATATTTTTTCATTTCATTACGTTTTATTGAAATGCACTCTCTCTTGCTCCAGCGCGTTGCATTGTGGGAAACAGTACGCAATGTAGACTGGTCAGATGCATACTGGAGATTTTTTCCGAATAAGTACGGCATCCGGGAATTTTTCGCATACTGCAAATTTTGCTTTTGTTTGCACTCAGAGGCAGCGTGACTGTTGAACGGAGAAGGAGCTTGGTGAGACGCCAAGAGTCCACAATGCGGTTTCGAATACAACCATGTTGTTGTCATAGCTTCTTGAATTTTGACACATCCCGCCTGCCGTAGTTCCAACAGGTTGCAACGCACATTTGAAAACGTGAGGCGCTACAGAGCAGTATTCGTTTGAATGCAAAATAAAATTTAACCACTAGATGGGAGAAATAATTCCACAGTGTCCCTTTAAGCCATGAAAAGGCCGATAAATACTTTTTTTTAATAATGGGTCCCCAGAAGAAAAGTTTAAGAAACCCTGATACTGCATCACCAAAACTCAACATTTTACCATGTTATCTGTCTTCTTTTTTTCCTCTCCAGGCTGAGTGTCTGTAACCTCTCAGAGAAAAGCTGTGAAGCTTTGTCCTCAGTTCTCAGCTCCCAGTCCTCTAATGTAAGAGAGCTGGACCTGAGTAACAACAACCTGCAGGATTCAGGAGTGAAGCATCTGTCTGTTGGACTGGAGAGTCCACAATGTAGACTTGAAACTCTCAGGTCAGATAGTTCATAGTTTGTCTCAAATTATTTTTGTTGTTTCCTTAACGTTTGAATTCAATTCTCTCTCATGTCAGAACTCTTATCTTTTCAAAACATGCTACTTATTATTGTTTGATGTCTGTTTAATCCAGATTTAGTTTTGTTCACTTTTCATATCTCCGACATATTAGAGGAAAACAGAAAGCAAGTTCACATGTTCTACAATGATATTATAAATACTGTATCACCTAATGTCTTCTTTACTGTTCACACTCCAGACTGAGTATCTGTGACCTCTCAGGGAGAAGCTGTGAAGCTCTGTCCTCAGTTCTCAGCTCCCAGTCCTCTAGTCTGAAAGAACTGGACCTGAGTAACAACAACCTGCAGGATTCAGGAGTGAAGCTACTTTCTGCTGAACTGAAGAATCCACGCTGTGTCCTTGAAACTCTCAGGTCAGGATTCATTATTTTATTTCATTATTTCATGTAACTGTACAATTGGAGCAGGTCCAGATCATACTCATACTAATATAATTCAATTTATTGAAGAGACCATTTCCCAAACATTTCCCAAATGAGCAAGCGCTTGACACAGTGGCGAGAAAAAAGTGCCTTTTAACAGGCAGAAACCTCGAGCAGAACCGGATTAAGTGGTGGACCGCCATCTGTCTCAACTGGTTGGTTTGAGACAGAGGGACATAGAAGCCCCATTTAAACTGCCTCTTCATGGCAAGAATCTTGTGCCAATATTCCACATCACTGTGGGTGTGAAAGTTTCAAAGGTGGAATAGGGGGACGGTTTCATTCCGCCTCTGATCCTCCAATAGAGGTAGTAACAGAGCCACAACAGAGGTGAGACGACATCTGTGTGAACAGGAGTGTGATGTTCTGATAGTGTTCACAGTCTGACAACTTAACAGATCCTTCACTCATCAAAGTAACAATACAAAACCAAGACACCACTAATCTCTATATATATTTAAAATGTGGGTCAGTCAGTCTATTCTGCACTTTAGTCCTGATTTACATATCTCAACAACCATTGGATGGGTTGTCATGTGGGTTTTGACATTCATGCTCCCCTCAGGATGAACTGTTATTACTTTGGTGATCCTCTGACTTTTCATCTGATGCCATCATCAGGTCATCATTTTAATCTGTACAATATGTTGGTTCATGACTAAATATTTGCAAAATTAATAGCATTTCCATCCGCTTCAGTTATACTCTGTGTTTGGTGCTGATTAGTAAATTAGTGAAAACTAAGATGATGAATATAATAAATGTTAAACCCTTAAACACAGATGTGCACTGAATCATCAGGACCCTCAGCTGATCTGTGTTGTTTTGTGTGTCTGCAGGCTGTCAGGCTGTCTGATCACAGAGGAAGGCTGTACTTCTCTGGTCTCAGCTCTGGACTCCAACCCCTCCCATCTGAGAGAGCTGGACCTGAGCTACAACCATCCAGGTGACTCAGGAGTGAAGCAGCTGTCTGCTCGACTGGAGGATCCAGACTGGAGACTGGACACTCTCAGGTATGAAGAGTCCTGCTGCAGCCACAGACAGTCAGTGTGAGACTCTGTATCTGGATTGTAGATGGTTCAGTGTCGGGAGGTCTGCTTCATTTACTCCTGAACACCTCCAGTTGTTCAGTTCAGTTCAGGAGAAAAGGCAGCGTGGCACTAAGCCAAGAGTTACAAGGGAAGAGAGGAAGATGAGAAGAGAAGATGAAGATCAGTGACCAGGAGAGTCTTGGCACAAACACTAAAGTTACACCTCTTCTTTCAGACTAGTGTCTGTTCAAAATGTGCCTGTCTGATTTCTTGGCCTCTGGTTTTGCTACTTGATGAATCGCTCATCCAAACTACTACTTCACACTCCACACTGACTGCAGAGGATTATCAAAACATTAACATTAAATCTAATTTCCACCACGTCACAGCTGTGTTATAACATTAATAATAACAACAGACCCTCTGTGTCAGATGTCTGATCAGAAAATACTGAACCTCAAATTCAAAAGATTTCTGTGACACATAAATGAATTTAATCACTGAATGTCATAGAAACTCTTTCCCTGATCAGTGTTTCTGCCAAAGTGCTTGACTTTGAACTTAAAATGGTTCTGACATGGATCTTTATCAACACTGGAGTAATTGCATTCTAGATCATCGACTGTGTATTTGTGCCTCAGAGTGAAACGATTTACAGACTGTAACAACTGTCTGTGGCATCAGTTTAAAGTGAACAGAAGATATAAAACAGTCCAATAACAACGTGAGGTGACATGAGGTGGAACCTTCTCGTCACATTACCATAACAGCAGCAGTGCATAGATTAATTTAAGATGGGCTCAGTGGTGCCGCCTTGGCTCCTGTCATGAGGAAACTGCTGCTCCAACTGAGTTTGGGCTGTTTTGGCCTGCAGGGACAGGAAAGTTTCAGTGTTCTGCACCGTCAGCAAATTAAAATGACAAAAGAAAGGAAAACGTTCAGTGATCAGTCATCTGCTGATGACCATGATATGTGTCCTGTGCAGAGCTGCAGCTCTCTACAGTACTTGGTGGACCTCTGGTTTAATGCTGTTGTAATTTACTTCAGCCTGGCTCGTAGCTGCTGACTCAGTTTCACTCTCAGCTGTTCTGGAGTCATGTTAAAGTTCTGCTGCTGGAAATCCAATATTTCCTGATTGTGCTGCTCCAAAATAAATGCTTTCAAACAACTGCATAATGCAGGACTTTTATTGTGAAGTGTTTGTAGGAAGTGTGATCCCTGGCCCTGCTTTGCTTGGCTGAGCTCTGTGATCTGGGGCTTGTAGTTATTTTGAGTTGCAAACATGCCTCAGAGTGCTCCGTTGTTAACCGACTGCGGGTGGGACTGAGCACATGTTTCATGTGTGAGAACACCTGCTCACAGAGATATGTTGACCCAAAGACCGACAGCAGCGCCAGTGCCATGTCCCGGAGACAGCTGAATTTCTCAGGTGCAGATGCCCAGCAGGTGAGGATGTGGGCTCCGTGATCTCGCACTAGTGTGGCTTCCAACTGTTTTCTGAGCTTCTGCAAACTTGGTCACCGACAGTGTTGAGCTCTTCAGCTCAATCAGCTGCATTTCCATGTCCTCTGTATCCATCCAGAGTTAAATGGTAGAAGAAGCAGTCAGTCTTCAGTCTTCAGCCGAACTTCAGCCGAACTTAAAGAACATATTGCAGGTTATATTTTTTTAAAAAATGCATGCGTAATCTGGTCTAAAAATGACCTTTTGAAAACATGATTGAGGATTTAAAATGTTTTTCAAGACATTAAGGCACACATTTAACCAAAAAGTGACAATTTTGAGCAAAGCGCTAAAAAAACGTTTTTTTCCAACATCGCGTCATATTACGTCACAAGAGGGAGGCGTATGCTAGGCTAGGCGCTGCCATCAGTATGGGAGTATGTCAGAGCGGTTGTGTTTTCGTGAGTCAGTGTGTTTTCAGTAGTTTTGGATTGTGTTGATTTACCTTCAAAATGGTAAATTATTGCGTTTGTGGAGGTTGCACAAACTCCAGCCTGTCAGGACACCGAGTCCACCGGTTTCCTAACGGAAAAAAAAGGTGCTCTCTTCTGTGCCTGGGTGTGTTTTGTGCAGCTATGAGACGGGACTTGACCGCTGCGTCAGCAATGAAAAAAGTCGTGTGTGGCGCGCACTTTAGACCGGAGGATTATTAACCAAGTGATCTGATCAGGGGTGCAACTACCTACTTTCTGAGGGATATGCATGTACCCCCCTCCTCCCCCACACACACACACACACACACACACACACACACACACACACACACACAGAGAGACAAGGTCTCATGCTGCAACACAACTAACAACACAACAACTGCAACACAAGGTCTCATACTGCAACACAACTAACAACACAACAACTGCAACACAAGGTCTCATACTGCAACACAACTAACCACACAGCTATCAATTTGTGATATATTATTTTGCTCTGGTAATATGGGAATTGTCTTTTTCACAAAGACAATAAATAAATGGTCCGTCTGGAAAATCCCTGCCTAAAAGCCCATGTAAAAGCTTTAAAAGTATAGCTTTAAAAGTATAAGTATGTAAATTCAGTGTAACACTTTGCTTTGTTGTCAATAATTCCAGGTTTTCATGGTTTTTGTTTTTCCTTTTTAAATCAGTGGGTATGCACTATATGCGCCGCATAGGGGCGCTGCACCAGGGGGGCGCCAAAGCGATGGGGAAAAATAATTTCATTTTATTTTCTGTATTTAACAGCTTTTGTGCATATGATCAATAACAGAGGCACGTTACTTAGCTTGAGCTTCTGTGTGTGGAGGCTTGTAAATATTCAGGTTAGCTAAAGCTACTACTAGTAAAATGACAGGTTACTGTTATCTTGCTGTGTACTGATCAGAAGGTATTTACCCACCCTCTGATTTAAAAAGGAAAAACAAAAACCATGAAAATCTGGAATTATTGATAACAAAGCAAAGTGTTGCTGAAGAGGTTCAGGGAGAACAGGGAGAAGCAGCCTGATGGACATATTGTGTTTCTGTGGATGAGAGTCATGTCATGTCCATGTTTGCATGCTGAAAGAGGATGTGCTGCTCTGACCCCCCTCGTCCTTTCAGGGTGGAGCCTGCTGGAGTCCGATGGTTGACACCAGGTCTGAGGAAGTGTGAGTGTATTTTTACTTTGATTCATGAAAACACTGACATCACTCATTCACATCTGTGATGTCATCATCACACTGATGATACATTAATAACTGCAGCTGTGTTGTGTCTTTTTCTCTCCATCAGATTCCTGTGAGCTCACAGTCGACACAAACACAGTCAACACAAAGATCATACTGTCTGACAACAACAGGAAGATGACACGTGTGGAGGAGGTTCAGTCATATCCTGATCATCCAGAGAGGTTTGAGTCCAAGTGGCATCAGCTGCTGTGTAGAACTGGTCTGACTGGTCGCTGTTACTGGGAGGTTGAGTGGAGAGGAATAGCTTTTATATCAGTGAGTTACAGAGGAATCAGAAGGAGAGGAGGCAGTGAAGACTGTGTGTTTGGATGGAATGATCAGTCCTGGAGTCTGAGGTGCTCTGATGGTAGTTACTCTGTCTGGCACAATAACAGACGAACATCTACCTCCTCCTCCTCCACCTCCTCCCCCTCCACCTCTGGTACAGCAGCAGTGTATGTGGACTGTCCTGCTGGCACTCTGTCTTTCTACAGAGTCTCCTCTGACTCACTGATCCCCCTCCACACCTTCAACAACACATTCACTGAACCTCTTTATCCTGGATTTGGGTTCTCCTGGCTCATTTCTGGTTCAGTGCGTCTGTGTGGTGTTCAGTCTGCAGAGTCTCCTCCTGTCACAGAAACATTGTCAGTGCTGAACAGTTGAGTCTGTACAGGATCACAGTCACATCAATCTTTCAGCTTCTTGTAATAAATTCATCAGTGAACTTTGTACAAAATGATTCAAACTGATTGAAAAGATTCTTCATTTACATTTTAAACTTCTTCCATTAAATTGTGGAAATTGCGTTGACTTGTACTTTCTGTCATGTGTTGTTTTGAATTCTGGCTCTTGTTCCAATAAAATCCAGAACTCTTAGTGAAATGTAAGAATCAGAAAACATTGACTCGTCTGTAGCTTTAATTGTAAAGAATCATTGTGAACAAAGTTGTAAATGGACAGTAAAATATGATCAAATGTACTCGACACTCCACCTGAAACACTCTGACTTGTTTCATGTGTTTCTAATGATGAAACTAAAAGTTTGATCGTGTTCGTTAACATGTGTAATTATGTCCGTAGTGAAGTCATAAACTGCACAACATCTGTTCATTTCTGTATGATTATTATATGAGAAGAAAAACAAACCTATGATCGTGTTCATAAACTCATCTGATCGTATCCATAGTGACAGAATAACCAGAGGGATGTAAAAACTGTTTGTTTATCAGGATGTTTTATGAAAACAGAATATTAACAGCTGATTGGATACAAAACAAAACAAACAAGTCTGTATTATTATGTATATATTCGTTAAAATATATAATGCTGCTGACACTGTGTTTTTCTACTGTTGACTTCATGTTATTTATTGTTTGAAGTGAATTCTGACAACAGATGTGACACTTTAAACCAGAGTTTGCTCACTTTTACTTTGAAAATACTCAGAGGAGCGGCACACGATGTAGGGTGCTAACATGCTAAGTAACGTTGTCGTTACGTTTCACGTCCAGAACGCAGCAGAATCTGTATGTTTGGATAAAAGCTTTAAATTGACTTTATGTTAATATTCATTTTATTATCTCGGGCACGAATGCTAAAGGAAGCTAGCATAGCGTACTTAGCAGGACGTAGACGGATAAAGCTAACAAAGCTAACTTAGCTCGCCACAGGAAGTAGACGGAGCTGAGCGTGATGTCTGTGGAGGAGAAGTTCTGCTGTGAGTCAGTGAAAATGTCTAAAGTCAAAAAGCCGAGAGTTTTTGTGAAGCAGTGACTGACTGCGGCTGCTGAAGAGATATTTGAGCTGTTTGAAAGAAAAATAGCAGAGTACGAGGAGGAACTGCGTTGACAACGGAAACTACTGGTTGCTGCTGATGGTTCATCGCCCCATAAAGCTTCCATCTCTCAGGAACACAACCCTCCCCCTCCCCCGGGCGCTGGAGGTTCTTCTCTGGGCACTGTTCAGTCCATACTTTAGACTTCACTCAGTTTTATAAGAATCAAACCCAAACAAGACTCAAACCCACAACCTCAGAACTCCTATCCCTGGTGTCACCCTGCTGAGCTAACAGGATGACATCACAAAGAGTCTCTCAGAGGTTTTCACTCGTTCTTCTGAGCAGCAACTTTATAAAGAGCAACCTCCAGACCAACTCATCAGATACCTGAGTGTCCTGCCTTTGACTCTTCTAAGAGCTGTTTTCAAAACTCAGACTGACTCGAGGATCGAACTCACAACCTCAGACCTTCAGGACAGTCCTCCAACACACTGGGCTACCTGGACATCAGGTGTGTGAACCTGAACTTTAGTTTGTGTCCAGGCCGTCTCAGTTTGTCCATCTGTGTCTCCTTCAGGTCGTTGCCCAGCCCAAACATCGGTTCAACAGCAGCTCGTTGTATCAGGACGTCACCCTGCTGCTCCGTACTCCTCCAACCTCACCGAGGTCTGAACCAAACCACAAGACTTTACTGTTGACTTTACTGAAGTCTTTGCCTCCTTTGTTCAGACCGGTTACGCTAACACGTGAGCACACTTCACTGACCACGACTGATACTAGACATCAGCTAAATCCCAGCTGGTCTTCCACCCACAGTCATGAGATTCTCAGTCAGCGATCAGACCACCGGACCAACGTGACAACACACACGGTTGTGTCGTCACATTGAGACAAACAGACTCCATGTTTCTACTCCAAGACAGAAAGAAGTTCATGTAGAACTTCTGCTGAATTCACAAGAAGGAACAAACGATTAAGAGTTAGTCAGAGACAGAGTTTATAAAGTGTCTCCTGACTGAGACACTGTGTCCCACGTCTGATTTCACCATCAGGTTATCAGGTGTTCACATTTATAACCCTCATGTAGGTTTCTGAACTCAGGTTGAACAACATGTTTGGAAAAGGTCACAAAAATGTGAATTATTTGTGTTTTATAATAAAACAAAGTCAATCTGTGGTGACTCAGACGACTGACTGACAGGAACATTCAAATAGTTCCTGAAGCGAGCAGCTCGTTAACAAACACAGTGAACACACATCCATCACTTTTATATTTATTATTTTAATAACTAAAAAGGTCAATGCTTCTAAACACTTTCAAATCAGGTCATCAGCTTTAAAATACACATGTCGCAGTTCTCAGGTTATTTGATCACATAAACACCTAAATTCTGCTTTAATTTGGTTCATAAATGATCAATACAGGATCAATAAATAACAATAAGAAGGAGATTTGATCTGTATCTTATTGGATTTCATCTGAAAGTGGTAATTAATTCAAAAACACCAAAATACTCATCAAAACCTTTAATAGCTGGACATGAAGTAGAAAAATGCATAGCTGTCGATGTGACATCATATTTCACACACAGTCGTCCAATCAGAGGTCAAAACACTCATGATGTCATCGACCACCGGTTCTTTATGTTCAGGATGATTCAGCTGAAGTTCTGACCGAGACGTCAGGTCTTTAAACTGTTTTCATCCATCGAGCAGCAACAACAGCTTCAGCGTACAGGAGACACAATGTGAAGTCATGTTTGTATTCAGACGCTCATCTATTAGTTAATTCTTCTGTTTATTATTAATCATCATCATCAGAGAAGCCCAGTGCAACATTTCATCCACAAACATGGATTAAACAACATGTAATGAGCTCTGAAGACTTTTGGCTGATGCCAGATCAGAACACCTTCATCAGATACTTTATTTCTCAGCAACCCTTAAAGTTTCATCCTGTTTTCAGAACGGACGACTTGTTAAGTCGATGAGATTTCTGTTGTTCGTCTGACAATCAGCCCGAAACCCCAAAATATTCAGTTCACCACCAAATCCCACAGACACACAGAGTCTCAGCAGCTCCTCGATGTTAAAATCTTTGTTGGTTAAAGAATTATCTTTAGTTTGTGCGTCTGCGTCCACATCCAGACTTTAACCAGCTCAGTGTGTTTGCATAGTCTTGAATTTACAGCCAGAAATGAAGAAGGACAGAAAGACGACTGACACAAACCCTGAAAACAAAGTGCACAACACAACCAACACCCGACAGCTAGTGTGCAGCTGGTCGGACTATTGATTTATTCCACTCTTGTGAATTGTTTCCGCTCCTGTGCCATACAGGACATATCAGGAACCTGAATTGTTTGATATCTGTGGAAGGATTTATCTTTAAAGTTTCTAAGCAAATAAAGCACTGTGGCACGTATGTTTCAAATGTAGGGCATCGCAACATCTCTTACTTTATTATTTAATTTTCTTTGCGGTACTTGTGAAGCCTCCTTACAAGCTTGGGGCATGTGCGTGGCATAACATCTTGCTTTTCACTAAATTCTCGGCTGCAGTGGCCATTCAACTAGAGATTCAGAGTCTTGTGAGCAGCAGAAGTTCAGCACCGCAGCCGCCACGCACTACACAAGCACCCAATGTGGTCAGTGTGTTAGCGTGACGTGAAGGGCCGAAGCGTTTTGAGACTTAAGGGAAGTCAAAAATGCGGAGTTTGCATTGTAAATCATGCGATTTGTGATGTGGTTTTTTTCAACATCCCCTTAAAGAAAGTCCCAGTTCAAGACTCGCTTTTGTGCAGATGACCAGGGCTGTCTGATGAAATTCATTTCTGCTCGAGGTTTCTGTAAAAACAGAGATTTACTGTAACCTGTCCACAGTCTCTGACCTCAAGCCAACAAAATGTATCACGTTGCTCAGTTTCACATTCATTATTTCAACTATTACACAAAGGAATGACTGATAGTTGTGTACAGCATTTGCTCTTGTTTGTTGTTTCGTGTCACCGCACCAACTGATGGTGGAATTCCCATAAATCAAATGCAGTCGTTTGAAATGAAACTGAAAGGCCAGCATCAAGTCGGTACAAAGTGAGGATCTGTCCTGCACGTAGACACATGTCTAACAACCAACAACACACGTGCATGCGAACGCGCTGTTGAACCGAGACTATATAAAACATTTTGTGGTGTGTCGTCTTGTCATTTTACTTTCACAATCTGTACAGCAGCCCTCCTTCTATTCGTCCAGCAGGTAAGATCACAAACTTAACTCACTATGAGATGGTTTATACAGTAGACCGTTGAATATTACAGCGTTGCAGTTTGAGCATTGCCTTTTCACGTCTTTATCGATCATTTAAGTTCTATCAAAAATATGTTTTAGAACAGCGATGGCATCAGCAGCTTTGTCCAGGAGCAGAGGAGTGGCTGGTGGCAGAACCACTAAAGGCCTGTTCTTCATCTTCACTCTGCTGTGTCTGGTTTGTCTCTCAAGTTCACTGACAAACAAGGACCAACTGGTAAATATGATGCTGTTTGAGCTCTCACATTTACTTGTCCACAGTGTCCACAGTGTGAGTCATCGCAAACAAATCTACTGCTGAAATCTGTTTTTTTCTTCAGTTGTGTGTTCTCACATGTCATAATCTATGACTGCATCTTGATTCTCATTCTGGATTTGCAGAACAAGCTCAAGGAAAAGATTCAGAAAGCACAACAGAAACTGGACATGGAGAAGGTGAGTCAGTCTGTCAGTTTTACTGTTGCTTACATGCTCATAAAAGTAACTTGAGTGATGAATATTCTGTGACTTTAACATACAACCAGTGTTGTTAAAAGTAACCTTAAATCATACATGAGTAAAAGTAAAGACATCATGTTAAAATATTACTTCTACTTGAAGTCACCCAGATTTATAGGAATTCAGTATAATAAGTATCTCACATGAAATGTACTTGAGTAAATGTACTTAGTTACATTCCATCACTGCACACAACATGGCAAACTGAGGTGGTCTGATGTCATGACGTGGTTTTATTCTCTTCATTAGGCAGAACTGGCCACCTCTTCAGAGCTCATGAATTATTATGCGAAGGTCATGGACCCACTGATGGGATTACTGAAGACAACCACAAAAGATTCACCTGTTGGCTTTCCACCACTGGATGGACTAATGGACACCCTCAAGGACTTTGTGGAGAAAGCCAAGACTTATGTAGATGGGGAGAATGAGGAGTTAGGTGAAGAAATAGAGAAGAATGAACAGAAACTGAGAACAATTAAGAAATTAATCAATTCCATTGAGGAGCGAGAAGCTGAACTCTAGTTCCCATGTCAGTCGGTGCCTCTGTCTCTGATCTTGCATCTATTGTACCCACTAAGTTTCTCTTTTATATCGTTACGCTTCATTTTACTGTTTCATGAACTCACAAATTCCTGTTATTATTTGACATAAAATAGGATGTTGAAGAGAAGGACTCTCTATTGACACGGATAGTGTGGTTAATGTGTTGATATCCTTTTAATGAATACTTTAACAATAAAGAATTACTTTTTAGAAAGTGTAAAACAATGTTTATGCAAATTACACAAAATGAAATGATTTAACTGCTGTTTCTAGTTAGCTCAAATACTGAGGTAGATAACAAAAGTATATTATTGTTTTGTTTTCTTTTGCTGGTTTAATTTCAGTTTCCTTACAGTCACCACAATACAAACTATAATATTCAGTCTACATTCTTACATATATGACTTGTACAGTTATTGTTTAGATATCATATATACATTCTAGGAAAAGCTGTTAAAAATACGTTGTATTGTTTATCAAATTCAGCCTGTGTGCAACCCAAATAAATTCCATACATAGGAAGTGTTGCTGTCTTCTTTTTCTCCAGTGCTAAAAAGCCCAGAGTGAAATACAAATCACTACTGTGACATAGTGCTGCTGAGTCAACTTCTCTTCACTTGTGCTGCCAGATTCAAATCAGTTACAGACATTTTTGTACATACAGAGGCTCTTCTGATTAGGATCAGTGATGATGTGTTTGTGGAAATCTTTCACTGTATGATGATGTTGTCGGCTGAAGTGGTAAAGAATTAACTACGACTTAACACTAAAGGACCAGTCTCTTTAGCCTTCACACCTCTTTATTACTGCACAGTGCCACATTTCCATCAGGTCTGCAGTTCTTTGCCTGCTTCTGTACTGCATACTGACAGATGGCTGCTGTACCTTTAATTAAAGGTGCACTATGTAGTTTTGGGGAAGACATTTTAATCAGAACAGAATCAGTCCATTGACTGATTTATTCATGCCTGAACAAACTAATAAACAAATTCTCATCATTGTCATGAATGAATAAACTGAATAAACAAACTGACCTCAAAGGGCAACACACTTTTTTTTATGTGGCGGACCCTGCCACCTTTCCTGCTTTAAAAGTGTTCTGGCGACCATATTTTCCTCCAACAACAGCTTATTAATTCAGTCATGGAAAACAGGAATATTTCTGAATTTGTATTATCACCTCATTAATATTGTGAATATTAAAATTCTGAGTTTGAATTTCATCTCTATCTACGTAGTTCCCCTTTAAGATTAAGCAGATTTCTTCTTAATGCCTTTGAGGAGGATCAGAAATCATCTGATTTTATTGATTTATTCTGCTTTTGTGAAGTGTTTCCGCAGCTGTGCCACACAGGACATATCAAGAACTCTGAATTGTTTGTTTGTCAGCTCAGCATTTAATACAATCTCACCCATGAAGCTGATTTTTCGAAGTTAACACTCTGAGCTAAAGTACCACGCTGCCAGTCCGAACCACCAACTTAACACCGGAGCTCCTCAGGGCTGTGTGCTCGCCCCGTCCTCTTTACACTGCACACCATGACTGCACCCCAAAACATCAAGAGGGATCCACAGGGATGTATGTGCGTGACATCCACCATCATCGGCTGCATCACAAACAGCGATGAGAGTTCATATCAGGAGGAAATCCAAAATCTTGCAGAGCGGTGCACAGACAACAATCTACTGCTCAACAATGGCAGAACTAAGAAGCTGATTGTTGAGTTTAGAAAAAAGGAGGCAAATAAGACACACACCCCTGTCTACATCAGTGAAGTTGGGGTGGAGCAGGCAAACAGTTTTCTGTAAATATTAATTAAATGAACCTCCGTCAGCCTAATAAAAAAGAAGTCGTTAGAATATTAATATGTTTGTATATTTGTTTTCTGTTCACTACAAAGTCAACAGAGTTCACTTTTTAAGTGAAGATCTCAGTGGTTTTTCTCTCAGAGAATAAGATCATCATCAGAGAACTTATTTTAGTTAACTTAGTTATATTGTTCCATTACTGATGTGGAGTTATACTTTCCTGGGTTTGTTTGCATCTTGTCATATGTTTGGTTACAGTTACCATCAACCTTTTTGGTTAAAATATAACACAGGCAAGTATTGTTACGTTTCACTATTGTGTATTGGTTTACTTCTCTGTTCCATGAGTTAATCATTTTCTTGCTTTGTCACACAGCAGGAGATCAAAAAGGGCAAAAGAAATAAGTTACCAACTACTTCCTGCATCATTTACCTATTTTCAAGAAAGGTATTTGAATTAGCTCTTAACTGCTGTTTTTTTTTTTTTTTTTTTAGTTGAAATGTATGACTGCTGCAACCCAATATCCCTGTGGGGACAAATAAAAGCTACTGTACTGTACAATTATTGGCTGATGTGCCTCTTCATGGGCGTGTTCTATTTGTTTTGTTCTCTGAATTCCAGAGTTTGCTCTGCATGAGAAAGTCCTAACATGTCAAGTACAGTAGAGAACTAAGTGGGACAAAAAATGGTGTTGGGACATGTTTCTGTAGTCCGAGGTACTCATCAGTTGTTTTCTCCTGAAGAACAAGATCATCTATCAGAGAACACTGCAGCAAGGTGAGTGATGTGATTAGTGATTGTGATATTTAGGTTGTGGCAAACCTACTGTACAGGAGCATCAACATAATGCTTGTTGCTTCTCTACAAATTGATTTTGTGGTCATTGCTTGACCTCGACTACAACACCAAATTAAATCCGTATGACTTCAGCTTTGATTTAATTGTGGATTTGGAAATCACTGACAGTGTTCTTAAAAACTGGATCAAAATATTTTTTAACACAGACCATGATGTTTAACTGTCCAGTTTTGGTAAAACTTGTATGTGAATCTTCTGTGACTGGTATGTGCAGCAGTTAATCAGGGAAATAAACAGCAGATAATGGATTTTAACCTTGACCATTCAAGTGTCCTTAAACCTTCTGTTCACTGACAAAAGGCTGATATGTTGTTTAACTTCAGCTGCCATGGCACCACGCAAACTGTTCCTGCTGCTCGTTGGATTTGTGGGATCCATCTGTATCATCATGATGTCATTTAACCAAAGGAACATATCACAAGAAAAGAGAGGTACACTATGTGTGTGTGAGTCTGTCTGTCTGTCTGTCTGTCTGTCTGTGTGAATGTCTTGCTGTTCCTGCTGTGTATCCTGCTTGTGGTTAGGCTGATTGTTTAAATACATTGTTTGTATTCTGAGCTCCAGTGCATGTGGTATTAGAAACTGGATTCATGAACACTAGATTGGCAACCTCACCCCTGATTACATTTGGATTAAGGCTTCACTCATCACGTCAGCTCAGGGGCGTTGAGAAAGACAAAGGTTTGGCCTTTGGCTTTCACCCCACCTGTCATTTCATGTGTCATGTGCACTGTGTAGTTTACGGGAAGAAAATTTAATCAGAAAAAAATGGGTTTTTTTTATGCCTAAGCAAACTAAATAAACAAACTGTCTTTGTTTTCATGACTGACTAAACTCAATAAACAAACTGACCTCAAAGGACAACACAGTTTCATACTGCTTTACTTTGTTTATATTTGGCGGACCCCGCCACCTTTCTAGCCTCAAACAGTGTTCTGGGGACCTTATTTTCCTCTGAGAACAGCTTGTTATTCAGTTAGTTTGTAGTTTGTATTATTACCTCATTAATATTATAAATATTAAAATTCTTACTTAATTTTTCTTTTCCAAAACTACATCGTGCCCCTTGAGAGGTGCAAAATGTAAGAATTGGCCACCTGTCGAATTCATACTAAAAACAAATAGGGGGCAACATTTTTCAAGGGGTAATTACTAACTATTACTAACTGTAGCTGCTGTTAGCTCGGTAAGCCATGCATCTAGCGGTTAAGACTAGGATCTCAGAGCACCAGGGGGCAGGAGCTTTAGAGCGGGAGAAGCCGGGGCCAGCTTGTTAGCATGCTAACTTCAGGTGATAACCCTGCAACACAATACATACACTTCTTCAACATAACAGTCACACTGTCATTTCTTCACTATCTGCTGATAATTTCTGCTGATAAACACATATTCCCAATCGTTCTATCCCAGCAGAGAGGATCCGTCAGATGCAGGACCTGAGAAAGCAGCTGCTAAAAGAAATGTGTGATGGTGACAGAGAGGCATTTTCTAACGGGAAGCACAGTTTTGAAGACATGAGTGACGACGAGCTGAAGCACTTCATTGTGGATGACAATCACGGCATCATCTACTGTTACGTTCCTAAGGTGATGCAGACATAAACTGACACACACACTTACACATTGGTTGTTTCCTAGGCATTTCAGGCCTGAACAGCACATACTTGTTTGGATTTTGCATTTCTCAAATCAGTCATTTGTGCTATGCTAGCCTTGAGCCTAGCTAAAAGAACTCATGTGCTTTAGTACAGCATCACAGAGGAGCTAGCATGGCCTTAGACTCTCTGTTCTTATCTACAGGTAGCGTGTACCAACTGGAAGAGAGTTATGTTTGTCCTGAACCAGAGCGAGCCATTTGATGACCCCATGTCCATACCTGGTGACCTTGTCCACTTACCCGAACTGTTCACTCTCCTAAACAGCTTCCCAAGAGCAGAGAGGAAGGTCAGTTCATACAAGGACATCAGAAGTGTCCTTAAAGTAAGAAATACAAAACTAACTAAGCAGAGTTAGTGTGACAGAGGGTTGATGTATTTTTATTTGTTGACTACAGGCAAAGCTGAAGCACTACACCAAGTTCCTGTTTGTCCGGGACCCATTGATCCGTCTCATCTCTGCCTTTCGAGACAAGTTCCTGAAGGTGAACCAGTACTACTATGAAAACTTTGGCCGATACATTCTGCACCGGTATGGGGACCAGCCTGATTCTCCACTGACAGCGGAAGAGGCGTTTGCATCTGGGGTGCAGCCCTCATTTTACAACTTCATACAGTACCTGGTAGACCCAGAGAGAGAGAAGGAGGGGCTCTTTGAACCCCACTGGAGGCAGATGCACAAGCTGTGCCACCCCTGCCTCATACAGTAAGACCATTTGTCAGCAAGGCTGTAGCTGCATTTACATGTCTCTTTATTCTGAAACGTTTGTTGACCTGAAGAGAAATTAAATACACACAAATTGCACATGCTGGTTTTTTCACACAATATTTTTAAACAGCTTTCAATTGATTGAATAAAAATTTATTTATTGTAACAGCAATAGAATTACACTTGAAGAAGCTTAAAAAAACATGATTACA
>JBBNBP010002677.1:0-49998 GCA_039737535.1 Lagodon rhomboides | reverse complement strand
GTTTCATTGTAATCGAACTGTATTTGGTGAAGATATGCGAGATTGTCCGTTTTCACCACAATGTGCAGGAAATTGTTGTTTTATATTTTGGGATTTTTTTGGACAATCAAAATTCTTTTGATAACTTTTTGTCAGGACATTCCACAGATGCTAGATCCAAAGTTTGGTGCAAATCGGTGAAATCGTGTAGGAGGAGTTCGAAAAAGTAGGTTTTGGATATAGAGTGACTTAGCCATGCAAATGTGCAGCAGAAGTGGGCGGGGCCTGTGTCAGAAAACTCAGCTGTATTCAGGGAAGACAGGGATATAATGGTTTTGAAAGTGTCATAAAAACTGTGGAAGTTACAGGCAAAAACGCGTTTTGGTCAGTTCTAGCGCCACCTAGTGGAGTACACACACAATTTTGGATATGGAAGGTGGAAGTCCTATTCTGTACTTACTGTAAAAATTTCAAAGTCCTCAGCACAACAGTATGTAAAATTGGTAATAGGCCACGCCCACATTGAGCAGTCACAACCACCTTCCAGATATGGGCTCAGGAATGGGCCTACATCATACTGACTGAATTTCGAAGAAATCCGTCCAGCCATTTCAGAGAAACAAACTTCCCATATTTGTAGCGCCCCCTAGTGGCCAACATTCACCAAATTGAATTTGTAGGCCCACAGTCACATGCCAACCAAGTATCTGAAGTTTGGTGTTAATAGCATTTACTTTGACAAAGATATGCAAGAGTTCGCATTTGTATAGCTAGCTACAGAAATTATTTCGTTAATAATTAGCGCATTTTTGAAACTAATCACCGGGTTCGCACAACTTTAGATGAGCTCTATCAGAAGAGTGTACCTGCCAAGTTTCACGCAGATCGGACAAAATCCCAAGGAGGAGTTCGAAAAAGTAGGTTTTACAGTTTTCGCGATGTAGCACGAAAAAATTATAGGCGGACGTGGGCATATCCAATTCCAAAATGATTCATCGGTATTCAGGGAATCTGTGGATGTACAAAGTTTTTCAAATTGCGACGTTCCGTAATTCACCTACTGCGGAAAGAAAAAAAAAATTCGTAGGGGGCGCTATTTCGCCATCTTGCGTCGACCATGTGCGAGCTGGCCGAAATATCGAATTTCGCATCCGGCCGAACAACTTGGCAAAGTTTGGTGAGTTTTTGAGCACGGGAAAGGGGCCAAATTGGGGTTTGAAAATGTTGTTAAGAATAATAATAATAAAAAACATTACAGTTTCAATAGGGTCCTCGCAGGTGTACCTGCTCGGGCCCTAATAAAAAACATTACAATTACAATAGGGTCCTCGCAGGTGTACCTGCTCGGGCCCTAATAAACAGAGCAGATACAATAGGGTCCTCGCAGGTGTACCTGCTCGGGCCCTAATAAACAGCGCAATTACAATAGGGTCCTCGCAGGTGTACCTGCTCGGGCCCTAATAAACATTACAGTTTCAATAGGGTCCTCGCAGGTGTACCTGCTCGGGCCCTAATAAACAGAGCAGTTTCAATAGGGTCCTCGCAGGTGTACCTGCTCGGGCCCTAATAATAATAAAAAAACACTACAGTTACAATAGGGTCCTCGCAGGTGTACCTGCTCGGGCCCTGAATAATAAAAAACACTACAATTACAATAGGGTCCTCGCAGGTGTACCTGCTCGGGCCCTAATAAACATTACAGTTTCAATAGGGTCCTCGCAGGTGTACCTGCTCGGGCCCTAATAAACATTACTATTACAATAGGGTCCTCGCAGGTGTACCTGCTCGGGCCCTAATAAACAGAGCAGTTTCAATAGGGTCCTCGCAGGTTTACCTGCTCGGGCCCTAATAATAAACACTACAGATACAATAGGGTCCTCGCAGGTGTACCTGCTCGGGCCCTAATAATAAAAACAGAGCAGTTACAATAGGGTCCTCGCAGGTTTACCTGCTCGGGCCCTAATAAACATTACAATTACAATAGGGTCCTCGCAGGTGTACCTGCTCGGGCCCTAATAAACACTACAGGAATAATAGGGTCCTTGCAGGTTTACTTGCTCGGGCCCTAATAAACATTGCAGATACAATAGGGTCCTCGCAGGTGTACCTGCTCGGGCCCTAATAATAAAAAAACACTACAGTTACAATAGGGTCCTCGCAGGTGTACCTGCTCGGGCCCTAATAATAAAAACACTACAATTACAATAGGGTCCTCGCAGGTGTACCTGCTCGGGCCCTAATAAACATTACAGTTTCAATAGGGTCCTCGCAGGTGTACCTGCTCGGGCCCTAATAAACATTACTATTACAATAGGGTCCTCGTAGGTGTACCTGCTCGGGCCCTAATAAACATTACAGATATAATAGGGTCCTCGCAGGTTTACCTGCTCGGGCCCTAATAATAAACACTACAGATACAATAGGGTCCTCGCAGGTGTACCTGCTCGGGCCCTAATAATAAAAAACAGAGCAGTTACAATAGGGTCCTCGCAGGTTTACCTGCTCGGGCCCTAATAAACATTACAATTACAATAGGGTCCTCGCAGGTGTACCTGCTCGGGCCCTAATAAACACTACAGGAATAATAGGGTCCTTGCAGGTTTACTTGCTCGGGCCCTAATAAACATTGCAGATACAATAGGGTCCTCGCAGGTGTACCTGCTCGGGCCCTAATAATAAAAAACAGAGCAGTTACAATAGGGTCCTCGTAGGTGTACCTGCTCGGGCCCTAATAATAAACATTACGATTACAATAGGGTCCTCGCAGGTGGACCTGCTCGGGCCCTAATAATAATAAAAAACATTACAGATACATTAGGGTCCTTGCAGGTGTACCTGCTCGGACCCTAATTAAAGCTTCAAGCAGCGATGAACGGGCCCTCACAATCCACGCGTGTTGTGGCATCCTGCCATCGGAGGGTGCGCAATACTTTAATCATGACACTATACTGTCCAAATTATAGCAATAGCACTGATGTTGAGTAGATGTTGTGTTAAGAGCATAGTATTGTAGTCTTACTTGAATATTCACAAGGAAATGAAGGTCGTGGGTGTCATCCTCTGCCCTCAGTCTAAGCTGAACCTGAATAAACAAATGATGGAATGGATTTTTTGGGAAAACAAGTTTTATGTATCCAATTGATGATAACAGTATATCGTATCATCTATTCCATGCAATGTTTTGATTACTTTATTACTCAATAATCTTAATTGATTTGTGCAGTAACCAATTTACTGCACAAATAATAACGAAAATACACCACTACAAATGTAACTTCTGTATTCAAAGTTTCTAAGTATTATCAGAAAACTCTAGCATTACCAAAACTTGAAAAAGTAAAAGCA
The DNA here is from genome assembly GCA_039737535.1 of Lagodon rhomboides. Taxonomy (NCBI): domain Eukaryota; kingdom Metazoa; phylum Chordata; class Actinopteri; order Spariformes; family Sparidae; genus Lagodon; species Lagodon rhomboides. The sequence goes on along the minus strand of JBBNBP010002677.1, from coordinate 46,674 downwards.
CAACAGTTTTTTATATCTACAGTATAGCCTATTTCTTAATATTACTGCATGTGGCATTTTACACCTGAAATGTTTAAAGTGGAGCTGTTTAAACTACTATAATCATCCATCCTGGAGTACTAGATGTTCTGTGATTCTCCAGAACACGCAGATGGCCAGTCTGCCCCTTCATATGTTGCATATTTATAATAGTAGCCTACTATAAGTTCACTTTGTTTTTATCATGAAATGTTATTGTATACAATATCATATTTTATAATGTTATGTCATGGACTTTATCACTTTACTGATAAAAGAGAAAAAAATCAGCGTATTTATCAAAAATATTCATCACAATTAGCTACATATCAATGTTGCTGCTTTTTATTCACACAGATGTGACATTTATATGTCAGAATCTGGTTGTTGTAAACACAGCTTCAATATCTAGCTGTCATTTATCATCACAGCAACAGCATTCCATTCATTGGTAGCTAACTTATAGCACTTTGTAAAACTCCCTTTTATAAAGTTGACTGCATTGACTTGTGTCATTGCAGCCGTTTTTGAATTTATTTTGAAAAACTTGCTTTTGTTTTGAAATGAGACAAACCGGAAGCGGTGTCTATTAGCTCCGTAAGCTTCACGTAGAGAGTAAACAGCACCTGTAGCGGTGATGTTACCTTGTTAATTTGTTTGTTTTGTTTTTTATCACTCCATGCTTCTTGGTGTTTGCTACAGCTGTGTGAATGTGGTTTTAGGGGAAGTTTATGGTGAAGAATCGTATTTTTTGACTGTGAAGATGCCTCTGAGTGATGACTCTGCCATTGGCTGAGAAGCAGGATAGAGTTGTCAGTATTACCCTGTGTGTTCTTTATCTGTATTAGCTACACCGCTAAGCAATGCTATTTCTGTAATAACTGCAATAGCTGATGTTGTCTTTTATTTTGTCTACATGAATTTTTATTTGTACGGTGTTAATGAAGCTATGCGGCTAAGCTGCCACATCCAGTATTGCCGACACGCAGACGTATCGTAGCAACTGGTAAATCCTCTCTATGAGGCATCATATCTACATATCTATGCATACACTGCGTATGCGCCTGCCAGAAGTCATAAACACAAACATATCATGGTTGGGGTGGTTAACGTCTGTCATAAGCTTGCTTGCTAACGACATACACCACCTGGTTAAATACTTACAGAAAGCAGCTGCAACTCCTGGCGAATCCCCATTACTTCTGTGTCGTTGACAGTGGCGAACTTGGCCGGGCGGTCTGGACACGCCATTTACATATTTTCAGTGTGGAAACACACAGCCCATTCAGATTTACACATCAGTCAATCACAGCACTAACAACACACGTTTTGACATGACTTGTAACATCCACTTTTGCATTTTTGTGTCCATCCAACACTAGCCTTAGAAGGTTGTAGCTAATGTTAGACAACTAGCTAGCTTACCAGCAATAACTTACGACATCTGAATACCAAATCAATTAGCTTGACATCTCTCAGTCCTAGCAATGGATATGCTTGTTGTTTAACGTTACGTTTAATATGATGATATTATGTGTGTTGTAACAGGCTTTTTCGTTAGCGATATTCGAGACCTGTAACATGTAACATCGCGACATCTCTCATGACGCATTCAGGGAATTAAGGTGAATTGAAATCGCGTCGCGCTGCATCCCTGCCTTCAAATTTACCTGAGTTCCCCGAATGCGTCATGAGATATCTCGCGATGTTACACGTTACAACTCTCCAACATTGCCCGCCACCGCCATAATCTCGACATCTGCGGAAGAGGTAGGTTCTTCATGTGTCATTCACCTGTAATAAAACACCTAATATCATCATATAAAATGTAAATAACAAGCACTGTCATTGTTAGCGCCGACAGATGTCAAGGTAGTTAATTCAGTATTCAGAAATTGTTTTGAAACTGTGTGTGGATGTTATAAGTTATTGCTAGTAAGCTAGCTATCTATCTAATGTTACCTACAACCTGCTAATGTTAGAGTTGGATGGATACAAAAATTTAAAAGTGCATGTTACAAGTCATGTCAATACGTGTGTTGTTTATGCTGTGATTGAGTGATGTGTAAATCTGAATGGGTTCTGTGTTCCCATACTGTAGATATAAAAATGGATTGCCCTAACTCTCCAGCCAAGTTAATCGGCGTGAATCATCCTGACGTAAATGCAATGCGGCAGGATTTGCAGCTGCTCTGTGTAAGTATTTAACCAGGCGGTGCATGGCGATAGCCACAAAGGTTATTACCGACATTAACCACCCCAACCATGAACTGTTTGTGAAGCTGGCTTCTGGCAAGCGCGTACTCAGTGTAGACATAGAAGCACGACGCTGACGTTGGCTTCCCATTCTCCAGCCTCCGATTTGGCACTTAAGGGGAAAGTTAAGTGGAAATTAACTAATTCCGCAGTGTGACTGTTTGTCCACTGATTGGCTGTTTGCTCTGACACTTCTTGATGTGAAAACGTTTTAGACATTTTTGACTTAGAATGTCAGCAGGTGTAACACAAGCAAGTTCCACTTGGGAGTCAATAATGTATTTCTGATTCAGATTATGATTCATATATAATGCAGTCACTTCTCCATATTTAAAGTTAAATGAAATTAACCAAATTGCCAGTATGGTAGACAGATGTCACATTTACATATCCAGATGTTGTCATTATACACCCAGATTCAATATTTAGCTGTCATTTATCACCACAGTAGCAGCGTGATATACATTAGTAGCTGTAAAAACTCAAAAAGACATTAGAAAAATACATACATGGATTGGTTGCCTACCTGTATATTGAAAAAATAAGGGGTACGTAATGTTTATTTATGTTTGGGAAATGTTTGTATGTTGTGTATGTTGCAGTACTCCTCCATGGACAAAGGTGTCCTACCAGAGCAACACTCCCTTCAGTGCCTTCAGACCAGCCAGAGGTGTTTGGACACCATCAGTCGTGTTGTCCGGAAGGCACAAGCAGAGAGTCAGCAGATGGCGTGGCTTCGCCGAACTATAAAAAGGCAGACGCTGGAAATTGAGAAGATGAGGCTGCAGTTGAAGCTTCAGGAGACTGTAAAGCCTGCTGCATCTGGTTTGTTTAGTTACTGTGTGACTCAGCAGTACTAGTATTTGGAAAGTCAGTGTTAGAAAAACTGAAACACTTCATCTAACAGTATGGTGATTTGGCTATTTGCAGAGCCAACAGATGCAGAGTTATTGGAGATTGAGGATGTGGTGGATGAGGGTAACTTTTAATTGCGGTAGTTTGTAACATTCAAGCTCTGCCTTCATATGTGACAGTAATTGAAGTGTAATAATTTATTTGTCTGTGTTGTTTATGTTATTTGTTTTAGGAGGAAAAGGTGTGGCTGCAGTGGAGGAAGGTGGAATGGAGTAGAAGATCGTTTGTTGTTTAGTTGGTTGTTTAGGTTCATGTTCTGAAAATAAATGTTGTTGTTTGCATACGTGTTTGTTTCCTTTTGTATAATCTTCTATGGTGTTGAGGGTGTTAGAAATTGTCATACGTTTTCACTCAGAAAACATTTGTATTCTTACAGTATGAGGGAAAAAAAGTATTCCAGATGTGTTAGTGTTAGCCATTACTTATTTGTGGGTTTCTTAAAGAAGGAATTTACCCTCAGCAATTTGCAGTTAGGAAGAACATTGAATTTACATGACATTTACAGGTTGTTTTCTCCACATCATACACTACAACATCAAATATAATTGATGGGTCATGTCTAGCACTACATAGTGGAGACAGGTATAGTTAGTTAGCCACAAAACCTTTCTCCCATCTTCATGAAATTTAGATGACTCATAGGTATCATTGATTTAGCCAAGAGTAACAGGTGAGAAGACATCTAGGCACTTGCCCTGTGATGACAGCAAAGCCCGATGCTGATTCTTCATCACTGCTTGCAGCTTTAATTAGGGCCCGAGCAGGTCACAGACCTGCGAGATCCCTATTGTATCTGTGGTGGTTATTATTAGGGCCCGAGCAGGTACACCTGCGAGAACCCTATTGTATCTGTAATGTTTTTTACTAGGGCCCGAGCAGGTCACAGACCTGCAAGGTCCCTATTGTTTTTCTAGTGATTATTATTAGGGCCCGAGCAGGTCACAGACCTGCGAGGTCCCTATTGTTTTTCTAGTGATTTTTTTTTTTTCTGCCCAAATGAACGCATTTTTCACTGCCTGAACATACCCCAAAAGTCACCAAACTTGGAATATAAGTCATACCTGGCGAAAAATTTTATAATCTATTCTATTTCCACCAGTAGGTGGCGCTATAATGAAGGAAAGTGTGTTTTGGCTTATAACTCCCATATACTTTGTCGCACATTCAAAAACCTTATATCCACACGTTCACTGAATGTTGCTGAATCTCGTGATATAGGCCACGCCCACTTCCGCCTCCCGTTTTTTTTCGCAAATTCGCGAAATGTTGCAAACCTACTTTTTCGAACTCCTCCTTGGGATTTTGTCCCATCTGCGTGAAACTTGGCATGTACACTCTTCTGATGGAGCTTATCAAAAGTTATTAAAAGATTCTGATTAGTTTCAAAAATGCGCTAATTATTAACAAACTAATTTCTGTAGCTAGCTATAAAAATGCTAACTGTTGCATATCTTTGTCAAACTAAATGCTATTAACACCAAACTTGAGATCCTTGGTTGGCATGTGACTGTGGGGCTACGAATTCAATTTGGCGAATGTTGGCCTCTAGGGGGCGCTACAAATATGGGAAGTTTATTTCTCTTAAATGGCTGGACCAATTTCTTCTAAATTCAGTCAGTATGATGTAGGCCCATTCCTGAGGCCGTATCTTGAAGGTGGTTGTGACTGCTCAATGTGGGCGTGGCCTATTACCACTTAAACATTCAAACATTAATTCCAGCAAAACCGTTGTGCTGAGGACTGTGACATTTTTACAGTCCGTTTAGAATAGGACATCGACCTTCCATATCGAAAATTGCGCATGTACTACACTAGGTGGCGCTATGACTGACGAAAACGCGTTTTTGCCTGTAAGTTCCACAGTTTTTATGACACATTCAAAACCATTATATCCCTGTATTCCCTGAATATAGCTGAGTTTTCTGACATAGGCCACGCCCACTTCTGCTGCACATTTCCATGGCTATGTCACCGTATATCCAAAACCTACTTTTTCCAATTCCTCCTACACGATATCACCGATTTGCACCAAACTTTGGATGTAGCATCTGTGGAATGTCCTGACAAAAAGTTATCAAAAGAATTTTGATAGTCCAAAACACTTATTAACTTTTTAAATCACAACTTCCTGCAGATTTTGCTTTAAACAGGAATTGTTGGATATCTCCACATTGGTGTGGCCGAATGACATGAAACTCTGAATACGTCTTCCCCATGAGCCCCTAAGGCGCTGCGCAAAATGTTGGCCCATGACCACTAGGTGGCGCTCTTTCAATTTAAGTATTTTATATCTCCACATTGGTTGGTCAGATTAACACAAAACTTGGTACACTTATTACCAATGCCCTCCTGAGGATACCTGTCAAAGGTTTTACTGATCTGCCACTAGGTGGCGCTCTGGTGGCTGTCTGAATTTATAATGACTGTGTATTGCGGGAGCTAAAAACTGAGGACAAATTCTCTTCAGCCTGATGTGGATGCCACATCTTTTACTTCACATAGACAATATATACATAGAAATACAGGAAATCTTGTTGGCTTTCAGCTAATGTTGTTATTTCAGATGTAGGACTCAAACCTTTAGCTGTAGAAGCCCTACAACGACAAGCACTCCAGCAACTCCCCCATAAGCCGCCATGTTAATTTTGAGCCTAAATTTATGGAGGAGAGCAGACGGCACATGTTCTGTCTCTCGCTCTGGTGTCCTCATTTCTCACTCTACAGAAATAAAAAAGATATCGCAAAGCTCAGCAATGTCTGCTGTTACTCACTGTATGAATATTCTGGTGATAACCCATGGAATTTTTCCAAAAATCACAGGAGTTTGGGAGGCGTTTTCCCATTCATTCTTATGGGGACATTTTCTACTTCAGGTTCTGCCACTGCTCCAGCAGCCAGACAAAATGTTCACTTTTTTAAGCTTTTTCAGCCCTCTTACCTTTCAGCTTTTCTCTGCCTTTACAGCAAGCAGCACACGGGACACCGCAAGCAGCAGGCCACGATTGCTGCACACTGCGGCGGCAGTACTCGCTGACACGCGGCCTGCGAGGGCCCGTTCATCGCTGCTTGCAGTTTTAATTAGGGCCCGAGCAGGTACACCTGCGAGGACCCTATTGTAATTGTAATGTTTTTTAGGGCCCGAGCAGGTACACCTGCGAGGACCCTATTGTATCTGCTCTGTTTATTAGGGCCCGAGCAGGTCACAGACCTGCGAGGTCCCTATTGTTTTTCTAGTGATTATTAGGGCCCGAGCAGGTCACAGACCTGTGAGGTCCCTATTGTAATTCGTTTGATTATTTATTAGGGCCCGAGCAGGTACACCTGCGAGGACCCTATTGTATCTGCTCTGTTTATTATTATTATTCTATATTATTTTGAAACCCCAATTTGGCCCCTTTCCCGTGCTCAAAAACTCACCAAACTTTGCAAAGTTCTTCGGCCGGATCCGAAATTCGATATTTTGACCAGCTCGCACATGGTCGACGCAAGATGGCGCAATAGCGCCCCCTACACTGTTTTTTTGGTCTTTCCGCAATAGGTGAATTACGGCACGTCGCAAATTCAAAAACTTTGTACATCCACTGATTCCCTGAATACGGATGAATCACTTTGGAATTGGATATGCCCACGTCCGCCTATAATTTTTTTGTGCTACATCGCGAAAACTGTAAAACCTACTTTTTCGAACTCCTCCTTGGGATTTTGTCCGATCTGCGTGAAACTTGGCAGGGACACTCTTCTGATAGAGCTCATCTAAAGTTGTGCGAACCTGGTGATTAGTTTCAAAAATGCGATAATTATTAACCAACTAATTTCTGTAGCTAGCTATACAAATGCGAATTCTTGCATATCTTTGTCAAAGTAAATGCTATTAACACCAAACTTCAGATGCTTGGTTGGCATGTGACTGTGGGGCTACAAATTCAATTTGGCGAATGTTGGCCACTAGGGGGCGCTACAAATATGGGAAGTTTGTTTCTCTGAAATGGCTGCACCGATTTCTTCGAAATTCAGTCAGTATGATGTAGGCCCATTCCTGAGCCCGTATCTGGAAGGTGGTTGTGACTGCTAAATGTGGGCGTGGCCTATTACCAATTAAGCATACTGTTGTGCTGAGGACTTTGAAATTTTTACAGTAAGTATAGAATAGGACATCGACCTTCCATATCGAAAATTGCGTGTGTACTCCACTAGGGGGCGCTATAACTGACGAAAACGCGTTTTTGCCTGTAAGTTCCACAGTTTTTATGACACATTCAAAACTATTATATCCCTGTATTCCCTGAATACAGCTGAGTTTTCTGACACAGGCCCCGCCCACTTCTGCTGCACATTTGCATGGCTAAGTCACTCTATATCCAAAACCTACTTTTTCGAACTCCTCCTACACGATTTCACCGATTTGCACCAAACTTTGCACACAGCATCTGTGGAGCCTCCTGACAAAAAGTTGTGCAAAGAATTTTGATAGCACAAACAATACTCAAGTTATTAAATAACAACTTCCTGCAGATTTCGTTCCAAACAGGAAGTGTTGCATATCTCCACATTGGTTTGTCCGAATGACATGAAACTCAGGTGACTACTTCCCCATGAGCCCCTGAGCCTCTCTGCAAAATATTTGGTGATGACCACTAGGTGGCGCTCTTTAAATTGAAGTATTTTATATCTCCACATCGGTTGGTCAGATTAACACAAAACTTGGTACACTTATTACCAATGCCCTCCTGAGGATACCTGTCAAAGGTTTTACTGATCCGCCACTAGTTGGCGCTCTGGTGGCTGTCTGAATTTATAATGACTGTGTATTGCGGGAGCTAAAAACTGAGAGAAAATTCTCTTCAGCCTGATGTGGATGCCACATCTTTTACTTCACATAGACAATATATACATACAAATGTAGGAAATCTTGTTGGCTTTCAGCTGATGTTTTTATTTCAGATGTAGGACTCAAACTTTTGGCTGTAGAAGCCCTAGAGCGACAAGCACTCCAGCAACTCCCCCATAAGCCGCCATGTTAATTTTGAGCCTAAATTTCTGGAGGAGAGCAGACGGTACCTGTCCTGTCTCTCGCTCTGGCGACCTCATTTTTCACTCTACAGAAATAAAAAAGATATCGCAAAGCTCAGCAATGTCTGCTGTTACTCACTGTATGAATATTCTGGTGATAACCCATGGACTTTTTTCAAAAATCACAGGAGTTTGGGAGGCGTTTTCCCATTCGTTCTTATGGGGACATTTTCAACTTCGGTTCTGCCACTGCTGCAGCAGCCAGAGAAACTGTTCACCTTTTTAAGCTCTTTCAGCCCTCTTACCTGTCAGCTTTTCTGCCTTGACAGCAAGCAGCACACAGCACGCAGCAGGCCACAATTTCTGCACACCGCGGCAGCAGTACTCGCCGACACGCGCGGCCTGCGAGGGCCCGTTCATCGCTGCTTGCAGCTTTAATTTTTTTTTTTTTCTTTGTCCAAAATGATTGCATTTTTCACTGCCTGAACATACTCCAAAACTCACCAAACTTGGAATATAAGTCACGCCTGGCGAAAAATTCGATATTTCGAACAGCTCGCACATGGTCGACGCAAGATGGATAAATAGCGCCCCCTACAAAAAATGTTTTTCTTTCTGCAGTAGATGAATTACGGCACGTCGCAATTTCAAAAACTTTGGACATCCACACATTCCCTGAATACCGATGAATCAATTTGGAATTGGATATGCCCACGTCCGCCTATAATTTTTTTGTGCTACATCGCGAAAACTGTAAAACCTACTTTTTCGAACTCCTCCTTGGGATTTTGTCCGATCTGCGTGAAACTTGGCAGGGACACTCTTCTGATAGAGCTCATCTAAAGTTGTGCGAACCTGGTGATTAGTTTCAAAAATGCGATAATTATTAACCAACTAATTTCTGTAGCTAGCTATACAAATGCGAATTCTTGCATATCTTTGTCAAAGTAGATGCTATTAACACCAAACTTCAGATGCTTGGTTGGCATGTGACTGTGGGGCTACAAACTCAATTTGGCGAATGTTGGCCACTAGGGGGCGCTACAAATATGGGGAGTTTGTTTCTCTGAAATGGCTGCACCGATTTCTTCGAAATTCAGTTAGTATGATGTAGGCACATTCCTGAGCCCGTATCTGGAAGGTGGTTGTGACTGCTAAATGTGGGCGTGGCCTATTACCAATAAAGCATACTGTTATGCTGAGGACTTTGAAATTTTTACAGTAAGTATAGAATAGGACATCGACCTTCCATATCGAAAATTGCGTGTGTACTCCACTAGGGGGCGCTATAACTGACAAAAACGCGTTTTTGCCTGTAAGTTCCACAGTTTTTATGACACATTCAAAACTATTACATCCCTGTATTCCCTGAATACAGCTGAGTTTTCTGACACAGGCCCCGCCCACTTCTGCTGCACATTTGCATGGCTAAGTCACTCTATATCCAAAACCTACTTTTTCGAACTCCTCCTACACGATTTCACCGATTTGCACCAAACTTTGCACACAGCATCTGTGGAGCCTCCTGACAAAAAGTTGTGCAAAGAATTTTGATAGCACAAACAATACTCAAGTTATTAAATAACAACTTCCTGCAGATTTCGTTCCAAACAGGAAGTGTTGCATATCTCCACATTGGTTTGTCCGAATGACATGAAACTCAGGTGACTACTTCCCCATGAGCCCCTGAGCCTCTCTGCAAAATATTTGGTGATGACCACCAGGTGGCGCTCTTTAAATTGAAGTATTTTATATCTCCACATCGGTTGGTCAGATTAACACAAAACTTGGTACACTTATTACCAATGCCCTCCTGAGGATACCTGTCAAAGGTTTTACTGATCCGCCACTAGTTGGCGCTCTGGTGGCTGTCTGAATTTATAATGACTGTGTATTGCGGGAGCTAAAAACTGAGGGAAAATTCTCTTCAGCCTGATGTGGATGCCACATCTTTTACTTCACATGGACAATATATACATACAAATGTAGGAAATCTTGTTGGCTTTCAGCTGATGTTTTTATTTCAGATGTAGGACTCAAACTTTTGGCTGTAGAAGCCCTAGAGCCACAAGCACTCCAGCAACTCCCCCATAAGCCGCCATGTTAATTTTGAGCCTAAATTTCTGGAGGAGAGCAGACGGTACCTGTCCTGTCTCTCGCTCTGGCGACCTCATTTTTCACTCTACAGAAATAAAAAAGATATCGCAAAGCTCAGCAATGTCTGCTGTTACTCACTGTATGAATATTCTGGTGATAACCCATGGACTTTTTTCAAAAATCACAGGAGTTTGGGAGGCGTTTTCTCATTCGTTCTTATGGGGACATTTTCAACTTCGGTTCTGCCACTGCTGCAGCAGCCAGAGAAACTGTTCACCTTTTTAAGCTCTTTCAGCCCTCTTACCTGTCAGCTTTTCTGCCTTGACAGCAAGCAGCACACAGCACGCAGCAGGCCACAATTTCTGCACACCGCGGCAGCAGTACTCGCCGACACGCGCGGCCTGCGAGGGCCCGTTCATCGCTGCTTGCAGCTTTAATTTTTTTTTTTTTTCTTTGTCCAAAATGATTGCATTTTTCACTGCCTGAACATACTCCAAAACTCACCAAACTTGGAATATAAGTCACGCCTGGCGAAAAATTCGATATTTCGAACAGCTCGCACATGGTCGACGCAAGATGGATAAATAGCGCCCCCTACAAAAAATGTTTTTCTTTCTGCAGTAGATGAATTACGGCACGTCGCAATTTCAAAAACTTTGGACATCCACACATTCCCTGAATACCGATGAATCAATTTGGAATTGGATATGCCCACTTCCGCCTATAATTTTTTTGTGCTACATCGCGAAAACTGTAAAACCTACTTTTTCGAACTCCTCCTTGGGATTTTGTCCCATCTGCATGAAACTTGCCAGGTAAACTCTTCTGATAGAGCTCATCTAAAGTTGTGCAAAGAGTCTGATTAGTTTCAAAACTGCGCTAATTATTAACAAACTAATAATTTCTGTAGCTAGCTATGAAAATGCTAACTGTTGTGTATCTTTGTCAAAATAAATGCTATTAACACCAAACTTCAGATCCTTTGTTGGCATGTGACTGTGGGGCTACCAATTCAATTTGGCGAATGTTGCCCACTAGGGGGCGCTACAAATAAGGGAAGTTTATTTCTCTTAAATGGCTCGACCGATTTCTTCTAAATTCAGTCAGTATGATGTAGGCCCATTCCTGAGGCCGTATCTTGAAGGTGATTGTAAATGCTCAATGTGGGCGTGGCCTATAACCAATTAAACATACTGTTGTGCTGAGGACTTTGAAATTTTTACAGTAAGTATAGAATAGGACATCGAGCTTCCATATCGAAAATTTCATCTGTACTCCATTAGGTGGCGCTACAACTGACGAAAACGCGTTTTGGCCTGTAAGTTCCACCGTTTTTATGACACATTCAAAACCATTATATCCCTGTATTCCCTGAATAGAGCTGAGTTTGCTGACATAGGCCACGCCCACTTCTGCAGCAAATTTCACTTCGCAAAATGGCCACATGTGAAAAACCTACTTTTTCCAAATACCTCATACGGAATTTTGTCAGATTTGCACCAAACTTTAAATGTAGCATCTGTGGAATGTCCTGACACAAAGTTATCAAAAGAATTTTGATAGTCCAAAAAAAACCCAAAATATAAAACCAGTATTTCCTGCACATTGTGGTGAAACCGGACAATCTCGCATATCTTGACCAAATACAGTCCCATTACCACGAAACTTTTGCTGATTGTGTTCCATCGTGACACGAGAGTTTGTGCAAAATCTGGTGAAAATCGCCCACTAGGTGGCACTATCACTGACGAAAACGCCTTTTTGCCTGTAAGTTCCACAGTTTTTATGCCACATTCAAAACCATTATATCCCTGTATTCCCTGAATAGAGCTGAGCTTTCTGACATAGGCCACGCCCACCTTTGCCCTAAGTTTCCATTCGCAAAATAGCCAAACATGAAACTCGAACTCCTCCTAGGTAATTTGACCGATTTGCACCAAACTTTGCATCGACCATCTGTAGATCCTCCTGACAAAAAGTTATCAAAAGAAATGTGATTGTGCAAAAGACGTCCAACATATAAAACAACAATTTCCTGCACATTGTAGTGAAAACAGACAGTCTTGCATATTCTGACCAATTACAGTCGCATTACCACAAAACCTTTGCTAATTGTGTTGCATGGCCACATGACGGTTTGTTTAACAGTCTGTAGGGTCACACAGTGTAGTCATCGCATTGTTAGTGTGAATGCTAAAGAGTATTCACACTAATAATTTCAGCCTTGTACTTTTCAGCTTTTTCACTTTTCAGCTTTTTAAAAAAAGAAATTAATATGGAAGTAAATGGGAAAATCTTCAAATCCTATTCAATATTCATCGACTTTCAACCTCTTCTTGTCCCTCATACTTTAAGCTGGAGACACCATTCCTATGTTTAAAGAGTCAGAATACCTTGAACTATTGGTCATGTGTTCAGCTTTTTAAAATCTTTTACGGTTTTGAAATCATCAGATTTACGTTTAAGAATTTTTAGCTCTTCGTCTGATTTTATAATGGGTGTGTATTGCGTGAGATGGAGTGCGTGACATCACCGCTACAGTGGAGAGCAGCTGGAAAAACTAGAGAAAAAATTCTCTTTAGCTTGATGTGGATCCCACATCTTTTACTTCACATAGACAATATATACATAGAAATGTAGGAAATCCTGTTGGCTTTAATCTGATCTTATTTCAGATGTAGGACTCAAACTTTTGGCTGTAGAAGCCCTAGAGCAACAAGCACTCCAGCAACTCCCACATAAGCCGCCATGTTAATTTTTCAACCTAAATTTCCTGTCTTGTCTCTTGCTCTGGCGTCCTCATTTTTCACTTTACAGAAATAAAAAAAACACATCACAGAATTCAGCAATGTCTGCTGTTACTGAAATTATACTGGACATGACAAACTTGGAGGGCAAGCCTCTGTTTAGGGAAGCGTGGAGAGCATAGAATCAGGTAAACTTCCAAGCCTACATGAGTCTGTTGATTCTGGCTGGAGCACACCAGTGTCTGTTAGTCTGTTTCAGAGTCTGCAGGCACTAGTCACTGCCACAGGCTGTGCCATCCAACACGGACAACAACACTGATATGCTACAAATGTGATGCATTTGTTTGCAAGGAACACTCCAACCTCATTGTACCATACTACTCCTGTGTGTGAACACACACACACACACACACGCAGATGAGTATTCATGTAGATTTTGTATATGTTCTGTAAATTTGGTCTCTGTTTTGATTATTATAATTTTCCGTGTCTTTTCTTCGTATCAGTGCAGTTATGTATGTTTACAACTAGTAGGAAACATTGTTTACAGTATTAAAAGGTGTTAAATAAAATGCAGTGATGATTATGTCTGAATGATGTTTTTCGTGGTAATGTAACAGCACTTAAACCAAACTCCTCAGATTTGAATGGGAACACCAAAGTAAGGGGGGAGAAATGAACATAATACAAGGTTTAATTTGATGTTGATTTTGTGTTATGGAGTTTTGTCACACTTGTTATGTCATTCAGTAAAATGTTGGCTTTCATGTAATTGCAAAACAATCAGCAGGACACCGCAGGGTATCGAACCCCATCCCAGTAAACCAGGAGTACCATTACCAGTGTCTTTTGCTTTTTGAGGCTACATGAAAGGTAAAGCAAAACCTGCATTAGCAACAGCATATGACTGGCAGCAATTCATATTATGCGATTACTGTAGTAGAATAAGTGCTATAAATGAGCTCAATCTTTTTCAGTAAAATGTTTCATTTATGAAACTCCAAATATGCATCATTACCTTTACTGATTAGAATTATTATCACTATTTGTCATAACATATTTTAGTTTAAAATGCTGTGATAATGCAGGAAACGAAACCTGTTTTATATCTGACAACTTTTTTTTGTTTTTTTATATTGAACACATAATATACAATTACACAAAACTCCTGAAAAGGAAACATGCATACATAAATAACAATATGAACATTAACACTTTTTTTTAATTTTTTTTTTATATTGAACACACAAAAATACATAGAACGATAATATGAAAAATGTTATCTAAAAAAGTACAACTATATTTACTACTACTACACTAACTACTGTTCTATGTCCTAGATGCAAAAGAACACATGATCCCCTCGTGGTCACTGAAATAAGTCGGCAACACTAATGATTCAACAATATAATGTGTTGTTTTTACATACACATGATCAATTAGTGTGCCGTTTTCTGTTGTGGGTTGTTTAACAATTTGAATAAACCCTTTGTTTGTCATGAATTTGACGAGTGACGATGATTTCAATATGTCGTCATTGAAATCTCCCATGACTGCAATTGTGTCAGTTTGTGGATTCATCCAATCAGGTAATTTGCCTAAATTTTCTTTAAACAAAGTCATGGTATAAAATGGTGGTCTATAAATTACTGCTATCAATATGCTGTGTGGAGTGCAGTGGTAAACCAAACATTCTAAATTTTTGGTACCTGGAGAACATTACATGCCAAATTATCTGCACTATATAGGCCAACTCCACCATGTTGTTGGCCTTGAATTTCAGTCAGTATTGGGTTGCTGCTACTGTAGGATAAATTCCTTGGCTGATTATGAAAAGTATAACCATCCATGTTGACAGTTTCAAATGAGGAAACTGCAGGCAGCCATGTTTCTGTAACAGCAATGCAGTTAAGCTGCAAATGCTGTGTACACAATGCCAAATCGAATACATGTTGGGTCAAATTCTGCACATTCATCAAAAACACAGTGAAGGTCTGTGTATTTGTGAATTTGTGCCTTGCAATATTCTCGACCAGGAAGGGAGGCATGTTTTCAATTGCATCTTTAATTGTATCCTTACAATAGATGGCTTTCTCTTTAAAATCCCTAATTACCAACCCTGACACATTTCTAACCCGACTCAAAGCTACATACGCCTGTCCAGCTGCAAAAATCTTTTCAAGCGACACTACCGCTTTGTCTACTGTACGGCCTTGTACTTTATGTACTGTACATGCCCAGGCAAGCTTCAGTGGAAATTGCCTTCGCATTCCACCCTTCTTAGTTACCCTATCCTCTACAGGTTCAACGCCCGTTGAACCCATTTCAACTGCAGAGACAAATGCACAGCGTTTCCTCTTCTGTATGCCTACCCTATCATCATCAAATTTCACATATACCGTCTGAGGAAACCGTGTTCCATCATTTTCAGGATAAACTATGTGTGTGACAGTGCCACACACCCCATTAACTAGACCATCCGCTACATCCAAGTTTCTAAACAGCATTACACGGGCATCCTTCCCTAAAAGCAGCGTCTCATCTAGACATGTGTCGTATGCTCTGGAATGATGTCCGCTAATCAACTCAAGCTTGCCTGTTTTTGTACTATTGACATAATCCTGAGCCTCTATCTTAACATAATCCGGACAACTCTCTAACAACTGCTTTACATTATGCTCATTTACCTGTCGATTTGTTGGAAATATGTGCAAAGCTGAGCTGACTTCGCCGGTTTCACAACCTTTTAATATTTCAATATCACTATCCAACATCGGGGTACTTTTTGAACGAGTTCTAACTCTGTTCAACAACTCTGCGAACACAGCATCCTTTTGCCTAACAATAGTTTTTAATTCAGCCACTTTAAAGAGCTGAGACCACAAATCAACCCCAACATCATCTAAATACAGAGACTTCCCTTTCACTGGAGGCAACTGATAAAAATCTCCAACTGCAATTAAACTAACATTTCCAAACGGGGAATATTCACCACATTGCTTAATTTGTCTTAATCTTCCATGGATATAAGCCAATAGTTTGTGATCAACCATGGAGATTTCATCTATTATCAAAAGCTGCAAGCTACTATATTTAGCACGTAAAGAATTCAGCTTCTCCTCACCCAATGGAGTGTAAGGTAAGCGTACATCTTTACCAATGCTAAGTGCATTGTGAATAGTAGCCGCATTTAAATTGTGTGCAGCTATCCCTGTAGGAGCTATTAGTAGAACACAGATGTCGTCCGGATCGCGGCACACTCTCGACAACAACCTCATTGCCTCGTACTGAAATGCCTTGATCAAATGGCTCTTACTGGTCCCTGCACCACCTGTAATAAATACATGTAACGGATCTGGCTTTGCTCCATTTACCCTATCTAAACACCACTGCCTAATCTGATAAAAAATACACATCTGTGTTTCATTCAGAGACCTAACTAAAGCCAAACCGTCGCGTCTGCAAAGGACATTGTTCCTCTTTTCTAAATGTGCAACATCTTTACTGTTTACCGCTAAATCAGGAATACAATCTACAGGTTCCTCCACTATCTGCTCTGTCTCCCTACGTTCTTCTATACACTCTAAACGCTCCAACTCCTGCTCTGGGCACAGCTCGCACCAGGCATCTTCAAAAACACCTTCACTACTGACAGAATTTTGGATATCATCCAACTCATCTGCATCTCTTTCAAATTTACATCTATTCTGATCAACAAGTGCTTTAACCGAATGTAGCATATCATCACCTAATCTCACATGACCATCACTATGAAACTTCTCATGTTTCAAATATTTTTATTGTGAAGCAGACAGTATATCAAAAATACATCCATCTCTGGTTTGTCCAAATGCTTCATATTTTCATTATAAGTAACAGAGGTGTCCTACAAATAAGCAATAATGAAAAACAATAAATGGGAGGGAAATATAAAAAGTATACAAAAATATGTAAACAAGTACATATATTAAAATAAATAAATTAATCACTATAAAACTTCTCAAACGTCTCAAACCCTGCCGGTTTTAGCTGACCATCTTTACGATACGGCAGGAACAACTGCAAAATGCTCTGATAGAACAATTCCGGATTATTAGTCTCCGAAAAGCACACGTAACGAACAACGGCAGGTTGCGTACATGTTCTTTTCACAACAAAACCACAACTATTGTTTAATTTAACCCTATTGACAGGCCTTTCATTTTTAGTCAAAACCCGATACTCTGACGCAAATGTTGCCAAACACATGTCATTAAATGTACTATCTTCCTGCCTATTCTTGTACCTGTCAACAAAACTCCTCATCCACATATCTTCATCGGTAAGATCATGTGATGATGCCTTTTGTTTTAACACACTTAAAGGCAAACTCATTCTAACAGTATTTTCCCCTACTGGCACAAACACAGCTTTCCTAGAACACTCCTTTAGATGCATGTTAGTCAACCTATACACTGCCTCTTGCGCACAAACATCCCTATTGTGTAAATACACACTTCTTAAATTTTTCAATGCATCTTTAGCACTACTATTACCTTCTTTGGCTGCTTCCCTCTGAGCATTTCCTAACAACAACCCCATCTCCTTTTCTGCCTTGGAGATGTAAGAAATAATGTAAACTACACATGCATAGGCATCAACGACATATTGGATGTCAATATTAGCATTCCAGCATTTTAAAAGTGGTTTGCTATATTGATTTATCCAAACCTCTTTCGCCTGCCTCTTCAAAACAACATGCGTCTTCCTGCCTACACGATTATACGCAGCCTCAAAACGGGTTTGATTCAATCCTAAATGCCTAAACAACTCTTCAACACTATCAAAACTGGCATTCTCATCTGAAAGAGCCTCTTTAATTTTAGTCGTAATGGCCACTGCTATCTTTTTTTCCATGTTCTTGGGTTTTGTCTGCCCCTCATTTTTGCATGCACAACGATCCAATTTATGTGCTTCATCTACTTTACATTTACAAGTTTTTTTGCCATCCTCTTCACTGACTGGACGTGAAATAAAAGTTTTTGCGGACGGCGGCTTAGGAAAATTGAAACGACAAACAGTTTTATTCTTTTTACAAGATTTTGAATGTTGTTTAGAATGTTGTTGCACAGATGTAACAATGTCCAATAATGTTTCATCCTGTGCTGGTAATTCACATGTAACATACTGATCAATAAATTGAACTACCTCTTCATCCGTGTTTTTATCAACTATTGGGGCATTCTCTATCCAAAAGAGGCAGTGAACATGTGGTGATCCACGCTGCTGGAATTCCACCCTATAAAAATAATCCTTTATTTTGCCAATAGGATTAGATGGAGACATCAGCACCTCTCTCAGAAAACAATGAAAATCAGCGAACAGCGAAAATCAAACATTGTGGCCGCAGTGACCGGATTGCCACGCAAAAGTTGACACCTATCTGCCCATTCTAACTCTTCAGCTGTCTCTGTTCTACCTGCCTGCTTCAAAATACTATTTAGGAGATTTTTCCACCGCATATCAGCTGAAGAAAACCTGCCAAAAAGATGGGGTACCTCTAATAGGTTTAAGAAAACGAAACCCATCATCAAACTGCAACAACTTTTTCAAAGCTTCTTCATCATTCAATACATTTCTACTAACCTTTTGAGGTCTTCCACCTCCTTTACCCTTCCGCAATGCTATTGATACATTTGACACAACCTGTTCTACCTCAGATAAATACTGAGCAAAAAAGATGTAGTCAACATTTTGTGCAAATCTACCATCAGCATGTAGAATCCTGTTATTAAAATAACGCGACAAAGTCAAACGATGCTGTCTATAATCATGATATGTACCAAGTCCACTGGGAAACAACACAGGGAAGCATTTTGCTTCATTTGTATGATCAGACAACAACCTTACAGGAGAGTTCCCTTCTGCTGGAGCCAAATTCAATATATCATCAAAATATTGATCCAGTGTTTCCTGACCAATATCTACAGGCATGAGACAAGTGTCCTGGAACATGCAATGTTGTTGTCGATCATGCAGAAGCTCATCTTCCCCAACATCTGCAGATGCTTCACCAACATCTGCAGATGCTTCACCAGCAACATTACAATCACTATCCGGCTCCCTACAAAACTGGTTTATCCACGCTTCATTAAATTCTACATCTTTATAGTGAATTTTTATCTGCTTTAAATACTGCAAAGCCTGCCTTACACGCGTACTATCAACAAACTGATACTCATAATGTCCTTTATAAGTAAGCTTCCGCTTCAACTTTACCCCTCAACAAAGATCCTTCCATGTCTGTACGTGGCAGCAAATTGCTCGTCTGCACAATATTTGCAGGAACACACGTTACAGGTCCATGGACTCCATTTTGCCCACCTTTAGGCAACGCCAACATCTTCATAAACGGAATATGCAACGCGATCAAATGTTGCTCTAAACTATTCAAACACGCCAATTCTGGTGGAATGTGACAAACCGCCAAATTGTTCAATGCACATTCAGGTGGCACTACACCTTTACTAATCTTAGAATGACACGTGTTGCAAATCCACAGCTCACCTCTAGCTGTATCCAACCATTTACATGGCAATACGCAGTCTTCATTACATTTATGTAAATACTCTTCACTAATACAAATATCTGCAATTAAACGTATTTCTTTACTTTTAGTATAATAATCTCTTTTACACTTTAAAACCTGATTCTTAAATAATCCCCTGTGGCATACGCAGCACACAAAATCTGGCCCATCTTTAACTTTTTCCCAAAACTGTTCTGTCACGTAATCAAACTGCTCTGCCTTTTCTTTATGTTTTTCCCTCTTCAGTTTGTTTGCTGCTTTAACACACTTCTTATGCTGAGGATTTCTATGATACTCCCTTCTGCTCCTGTCTTTTACATGCTGCCTGTGCACTTCACTTTCCCTATATTGCCTTCGACTCATCTTCTTAACTTTATGCTTATATACTAAATTTTCCCTATATTTTCTTTTCATGTTTTCAATAAGCGTATGCTTATATACTAAATTTCCCCTATATATTCTTTTAATGTTTTCAATAAGCTTATGCTTATACACTAAATCTTCCCTATATTTTCTTTTAACCCTTTAGGCGCCAGAGGTTTTTTCCTAAAACGTTCGATTTTGACATCTTAATTTCAAAAGGCTATATCTTAAAAGTGATAAGAGATAGAGACTTTCTGTAAATTAGAGAAATATTAAGGATGACCCAAAGTTTATGTAGGGATTAAATTTTCTCATCTAATTTGCATATTGTGACGTCATATGGTGGCGGCCATCTTGGATTATAGAATTTTCATGAAAAGTCACATGATTGAATGATAAAATGCAGCACTTCTTACCCCCAAAATGTCCCTCACCTTCTGTATGCTATATTGCACAATACTGAATGCTCAGGTAAATAGTAAGTAGTAAACAAACTGTGTAAATCATTACTAATAAATGGCAGAAACAAACCAAATGCATGTAGCGGTAGGCTGGCCTTTTGCTGTAGAGATTTTACATTTGCTACATTTACTACAGTAGGCATTCTGATTCCATGTATGGGGCACATACATATTATTCATATGACACACAAACACAAGTAGACAAGACCTGTTTAGTTCAAAAGCTCACTCGCCACGGCAAGGCACAGATCATGAGTGAGATGTTAGTATTTTTTTTTTCTTTTTGTTGTTTTTGTTGTTGTTTTTTTGGTTGTTTTTTTGGTTGTTTTTTTTGAGCTGACAAAGACACACACATCACAAGGACATGAAGACACAAAAAAGAACACATATTGTACACTACTAAATGGCCAGGGAAATAGATAGTAAATCAACAGTGTAAATCATTACAAAAAAATGGCAAAAAAAATAAAAAAAATGTAGCAGGCCCTTTGCTGTAGAGATAATGACTCCCTATCCATCCAGGTGACATTTCTTGTAGTGTGTCATGGTGTGGTACCTCTCATTGCAAGGCACAGCACAAAGACCCACCCCACACTGCCTACACATGTATTTTGTCTGACGGCGGCCTTTAGGGCGGGTCCGATCAGAACAAACTACACAATCTGGGTAACCATCAGCCTGGTAGAGAAAGTGCCGCTCAGTGAGCCTCTGTGGTAAGTCTCCCAATGAGGACGACTTTCGGCCTTGGTTGCTCTCTTTCTTGGAGTAGCCTTCCTGCAAAGCAGTGATGACATCCTGCACGAAGACTTTCAGGGGCTTGTGAGGAGCAGCAGTGCAGCGGCAGTAAATGATGTGGGCATTCACCATGCTTACACTGAGAATGGCATTGAAGATCCTGTTGTACCATTTCCTTGATCTATGGGGAAAGAGGTAGGTCTTCATTCTCTGGTCTGCTGTGTCGACACCCCCCATAAAAGAGTTGTAGGAATCGACACAAACAGGACGATTTATCTCCCTATAGCCACTCTCAGTGTGCTTGGTCCTGATATGCTTTCTGACACATGTGTTGTTATGCAGTGTAGAAAGCATTGTGAGGCGCTTTACATCATGCCACGCACAGGCTAGCATTTTCCCCTTCCTCATGAAGACTGGGTCATCTCCCTTTCTCAGCAGTAACTGTTCACGGGTGAGGCCCTTTGGCATCCCCTTCCTTTTACTGCTGACAGTCCCACACAAACCCGTATTATTGCTTGCCAGCTCATCTGCTATGGCTGGCGAGGTGTAATAGCTGTCCATGTACACCTCATGCCCTTTCCCTGTGTGCGGGGCCATCAGTTCACGGACAACAAGGTGTGTGGCACCAAAATCAGTGTTTGCATCAGGCCTGCTTTGTCCAGTGTACATTGACCACTGTAACACATAGCCTGACTTGGCTTCACTCAGCACAAACACTTTGTAGCCATATTTGTCTGGCTTGTTGGGGTTGTACGTTTTCAGGGTTGATTTCCCTTTGAAAGCAATAGTCATCTCATCCAGTGACAGCTGCTTAGATGGACCATAGACTTCTGAAAACCGGGGGATGACCAAATTGATGATTGGGCGGATTTTGAATAGCCTGTCATAGCCTGGCTGACCCATTTCAACACACTCCTCATTATTAGCGAAATGAAGGAAAGACAAAATCGTCTCGAATCTGTTCCTGGACATCACCTTGCCAAATCCAGGTGTTGCTGTTGGCCAATATGCGGCCCAATAATCCTCCAACTCTGACTTCTCTACCAGACCCATACTCAAATGCAGAGAAAAGAAGGCTTTCATTTCACTGACAGTTACATCAGACCATTGATGAAATCTGGAGTGTGGCTTGAGTTGATTGGAGGCTAAAAACTGATGGGCGTAGCGATTTGTCTCAATTACAAGCAAATTCCAGAAATCATCAGAGAGAAAGAGTGACAGAAAATCTAGGGGCGAATTGGCACTGGATAGTTCTCTTTCCCCCAGATATCCAGTTGGCTGATCAAAGGGCGTAATCCAACTTTGGTACTCCTCCTCATTAGCCAAGTACTCAAAGCCGGCATTCCCATCATCAGCTCCCCTGTCCTGTGTCACACCACCACTGCTCCGGCCAGATCTGCCTCGCTCTCCCCTGCCCCGTGTCACACCGCCACTGCTCCGGTCAAGAGCAGCGCGGCCAGATCTGCCTCGCTCTCCCCCGCTCCTGCTGCGAGCAGCACGGCCAAATCTGCCGAGCGCGCGCGCCGAGTGGAGAGAATTTGCGCAGCTCGGACCAGGCTCACTCTCATTTTCATTCCCCACCCTGCCTCTACGTTGCCCCCTAACTCTCCTGTGAACACTTCGACCTCGTCTGACATACCCAGTGGCATTAGACAAAGGCTCCACCACGTTACTGTCGGGTGGAGCAGAAGACAAAGAAGCTAGCGCCACGTTGCTAGCGCGGTAAAAAGACTGGGTGCCCAGATGAGCTCCAGCCTCGTTCCCCACACCACTAACACGCCTGCTAGCTTCCCAACGACCACTCCGACCCCGTGAAACACTGATCCCACCACTGACATTGGGCAAAGGACCATCTACATTGGGCAAAGGATTCAATGTCTGTGCTTGGTGCAGCGCTAAGCTGCCACTTTGTCCAGCTGCGCCATTGCTAGGCAGGGACGCATCTGAAGCGCGGTCACTAAACGCATCACCGTCATCTTCTGAAGGCAGATATTCGCCTTCAGAATCAGGGTCAGCGAAAAGTAGACCTAATACTTCATTGCGGGTAAACTTTTTTGATGCCATGAGACAATAATCCTAAGGCAAATACTCGCTCACGCTGACAATAGCGCTCTGATAAATTGTCTCACACACACACTAGCTCCGCTGTTGCTCGCACTGATTCAATGCGCTCTAGCTCGAAAGTTTTGTGTAGAAGCATGACGTTTTTTTGAGTCAGGGATGAAGTATAACATGTCTGCCATCTAGTGGAGGGGAGGTCGAACGAAATTTGACACCCTATTTGACAGAATCGGCCGTTTTATTCAGTGCCGCTTCTTGTCGAGTAAACTCGACCGTGGCGCTGAGAGGGTTAATGTCTTCAATAAGCTTATGCTTATATACAAAATTTTCCCTATATTTTCTTTTAATGTTTTCAATAAGCTTATGCTTATATACTAAATTTTCCCTATATTTTCTTTTAATGTTTTCAATAAGCTTATGCTTATATACTACATTTTCCCTATATTTGCCTTTAATTGTTTCAATAAGTTTATGTTTATATACTAGATTTTCCCTATACTTCCTTTTATTGATTTCAATGACTTTCATCCTATGCAACACATTTGTCTTATATTTCACTTTACCAATTTCTTTGACTTTCTCCCTATGCAAATCATTTTCCTTGTATTTTGCTTTTCTTTTTAAGTTCTTTTTACTTTTCAAATACTTAGAAGAATTAACATTACTTGGTTTAAATGTCAATGAAGATTGCTCTTGCGTAGACACAGCACTATGCTGCTGTTCTATAACATTATCTTCAATATCAATAACTTTGTCACCTACACAACCTGAAGCTACAACTGGACCCGAAATATCAGCACAAACATTACTCTCTCTACTTTGCCGTCGTGTTGTTTATTCTGTAGCGATGGTGTGAAGATGATGAAGAAATCTCTGCCGACACCGACTTAGTTGTATAAAAAGATTTATTACAAAAAGCACAGCATCTGGACAAGCACCAAAAATTGCCTGCGTGAAGATTCGAGGCCAAATGTGAATCTCCCCCGAATTCCACACAGACCCTTCTACTTATACCCAATGTGTTGATCAATTCTCGAGGCACAAAGCCAACCTACCATGACCTCATCTATTCCAGGATAGCATGTGATTTAAATTTATGAACCCTAAAAAACAAGTCTGAAAGGGCCCATCTATATAAGGAACTTGACCCTTGACCTGAGGCCTCACAGCCTAGGGTGTTCCTTCATAACAAGTATCAATTATCAGAAAATTCACCTCATTTCCCCCCTTCGAGACTTCGCAGAGTCTCGAAAAACAAAAGAATAAAACATGCATGTATATGGTTATAATAAAATTAGCAGTTCCTCCTAGACATGCTTTTCTTAAAGCATAACTTTAATCATACTGCAAATTTATGGAGTGTGAAAGCGAAAAACCTATCCGGCAGCTATCTTCCTTTAAAATATCCATCAAACAATCAAGATAGGAAAATTCTCTCACGGCCCCTCTGCCTTAGGCGACCACATATAGTACTCCAGACCAATTAAAAGGAGGAACTTTAATAACTTGTAACGTTTTATATAGTTTTCAACTTGAGCAAATACATATGAAACCCCAGAAAATAAAATCAAAAATCCAAATTCCAGCTAGTCAACCCATCGCACCTTCCTTTGGACCTTTCCCTGCCTAGTCCCCGTTCCCTAAGCGTTAAAAAAAGAAAACATCTGAGGTCCCAATTATATTCACTCAATATCAAAAACATCATACAATGAATACAAAGATAATTTTATAAAGATTAAATATTGTTCATGTAATAACATATAAAAGAAACATCAAAACATATCACACTGCAGCTCCTCTGCAACATCAACTATTAAGTCATTTCGATGATGTATTGGATCTGAACACTTTGTCACAGTGTCCTTTTTCAGAGTCCTTCAGTCCATTATGATAGTCCATTTTGATTGTCCATTCTGAATCCCTTCACTGACTTTTTCCCCCACTGTCGTTCTGAAGGGAAAGAAAAAACAACAACCAGTATCTTTGCAAAACAACAAATGCAAATTAAACATCAAACACAGATTAATACATGTGAAATTTCACAACATCATATTATTTCACTTATATCCACATTTTCCATTTCCCCCTACAACCATTTTACTCTCTAGTATAACTACTAAATATCAATACTAGAAAGAAATATTAAGTTTGCACTAGGATTAAACGCTCAATATGGATATTTCTCCACCAACTCTCCTTCCATCATCACTTCCTCATCATTGTCTGTACTGTCCATCTGTAATAATGGCATCTGAGATTGGTCTCCAGGCATTACAACTCCGACCCATCTCAGTATCATAGCCTTTGCAAATGTCAACAACAATGTACAGAAACAAAACATCACACACAATGATAAAAGAACTGCCACCAAAATTTGGACCAAAACTGCTCCTACTGGCCCTAATTTATTCTGTAACCAAGAATTTGCAGACCATCCAGCTCCCTGTGCTGGACCAAATGCATCCCGTATAACCTTCAGCGCATCTATGACACTAGTCATATTGTCAGAACTGTCTGGAATCAAAGTGTAACAAGCATCTCCAGTCAAGTTCAAGGCTACACATAAGCCACCTTGTTTGGCCAAAATGTAATCGAGAGCCATATCATGTTTTAACAATGTCAATCTATGACTCTTTTGAGTGTTGGACAAATGCTCAAAACCTCTTATGGTTTCATTCGCAAACCCCTGCAATGTATATGTAATATTATCAATGTGATCTGCCAAAAATGTTACACCGTACCATGGGAATAAGCCTATTCCCCACTTTTCTCCTATGCTTATCCTCCAATGATAGGCCTCCAGATTATGAAACTGTGCTAACTCCCTTTTCTTCCTACCTCCAGAAAGAACATTAGATTGATTCTTATCAGATACTTCTCCCCTCTGAATGGAAAGAACCTCATATGGGAGTTTCAGTGTTGCCATATAACAACATCCTGTCCATCCATATGGTAGAAATATATATGCTCTCTCACCACAAACCCACCAGATATCTTTGAAATTCCCTATAGTCACATTTCCAGGCAAGAGCTGATCTTTTACCATCACAGTTTTACGCTGTTTACGACCTGGGAGATGAAAAATCACTTCATACTTTTTATTTTTATGAGCCTTACGCTCACATCTATCCAATGTCATCAAATAATCATCACAATCTGATATTCCCATGAACATACCAGGTCCATCATAAGTATTGTTTGAACAGAAACAGCCATCGGCCCTCACAGGTGTCACATCCATTCCATCAGGAACTGCTGTGAACATATTTTCCTGTTGATCCAACAAATTCATATAAGGTAATTCCGCTAACCAAGAACAATTACGTTTAGGCTTAAACAAATTCTTTGACAAGGACATCACCCTATCTTTTCCTGATTGCTGCCGATACAACAACCATGATAAAGCATAAGACTGGCACATAGTAGTTAAAGGTTGAGGCACTGTCTCTAAAATCGAAGGCCATGTGCCTGGTGATGGGACTTTCACCACACATGGACAGTTCATTCTTCTAACCGATCTTACCGAATGAGTCAGCTGCTGAAACCACAAATTTCTACTTGCCCATACATCTGCAATTTGCAGGACTGAAGAATCAAATCCATATGCCTTCCATGTAGCTTCTCTCTTTTGTACAGAATGATCTTGATCTATCATATCTTCTGATTTCCCATCAAAATCAAAAAACTCCTCTTCTACATCTGAAACAACCCTCTGAGCTGTCACAGTTAAATCAGCATTCTTTTCTTCCACAATCTGTTGTCCAAGTCCAAAAGTCTCATTATCACCATTTACACCAGACCCTATCTTCAACATAGGCTTCTGGGTTACATTTACCACTTCCTTAAACATCAGAGAAGTCTTGTTAGGTATCTGCGTCACATTTACAAATTTTGTAGAGATAGGAAGCGTTATTGGTGTTGTGACATTTATCTCCTTCAAAGTCACTGCTAAAGTAGTCACCTGGGTCGATGTATTAACTCTCTTAGTCACATTACTAGACAACGTACCAAACTTAATTTGCGTACTATTCACACTTGGAATATTTGCTGTACACTGGCATGGAAGCTGAACTGGCTTCCCCAGGGTCACCTCAATCTTAGTCCTCGTAGCGTTTTGGTCTAACCTTCGTTCGAGCTGATCTTTGACTCCTTCGTCCAACTGCATCTCCAAATCCTCCTGAGGGAGGTTCACAGACCTTTTCAACCTTTGACTTTTCACAGTCTCCTGAAACAGACTCTGCTGTTTCCGGGACATGTTGAAAGTCGATGTCACCAAACCTTCCTTCCTGTCTATCAACTGCAGAGTCAATTCTGGCATCATCAACAGTGTGCACAATATCATCATCACCGTCCATAACATTGACAACCTCCTCTTCCGGATTTTGACTCTGGAGATTTTCATGCATCTCTTCTGTTGCATGTTCTCCCACAATTCCTTCCGGCTCTCTCGAGCCTTCAGCATCTTGGCTCTGTGAATGTGGCACCTCCTCTCTTGGTGCTTTAACACAATGCGATAAATGATACCACGTAGGAGACCCTTTAACCTGGACCGCAGTTCCTGTACTGCGAACAACCTCAAATGGCCCTTCACGGCGTTCGTTATACCACTTCCTTCTAAATACCTTCACGAACACCTTGTCTCCAGGTTGCACTGTGTTCCTCCTGTGCTCATCGAGCCTCTCCTGCACCTTCTCTTTTCTTTGCCTGTCAGAAACATATGTAGATACTCTTTTATGGAAATTAGCCATGTATTTAACATATGCTCGCATTTCATCCTCCAGAAGAGACAAACTTGGACCCTTTCCACTCGTTCGCAAACAAGGAGTTGGCATCCGTCTCCCTGTCAGCAACTCATGAGGTGTCATGTGCAAATCACGCAGCTCACTTGACCGACATACCATTAATGCCAATAGAAGTGCCGCTATCCAATTTAGACCTGTGTGCTGGCAAATTTTCACAATACGATTTTTCAAAACACCATTCATTTTCTCACAGATCCCTTGACTTTGCGGATGATAAACAGCACCAAGACGTTGTTTAATTCCCAGTTTTTGTAAGATTAATCTCACAGTCTTATCCACGAACTCTTTACCATTGTCTGAGGATATTCGATCTGGAAGTCCCCACCTGCTTATGACTTCTCTACACAAAAACTTGGCAACCGACTGAGCATCTTTCCGCTTGGTTGGACAAGCCTCCGGCCATCGCGAAGATCTGTCCACAACGACCAACATGTATCTCTTACCTTCAACTGGTTTTATCATATCAACAAAGTCCACCACTAACTCACGCATAGGACCTCTTGGAGTTGGAATATAACCAGGAGGCACTGTCACTCCTCTCCGAACATTGTTTTTTAGACAAATAGTACATCTGCCTATCACGTAGTCAATCTGTTCAAGCAAACAAGGTGCCCAAAATCCATACTCCTTTGTGATCTTTCTTCTAACTTCCCCCCTTGCAACATGAGCTAACCCATGAGCTTCTTGAATCATCAGACCCAACAGGTCTGGGGCGCTATTATCAGCCCCTCATGATTTCTCCAAAGTCCAGTAGAATCTTGTGTGGCTCCTCGTTCTTGCCACAACTGTTTATCCATGTCAGATGCAGCTTCCTGCATCAAAATCACATCCCTGGGTGTAATTTTTTCTTCCAAACTCACTTCATGAGTAACCAGAAGAACTTTACCTGCTTTGTCTGCACCTGTAACAGCTTTTGCAGCTTCATCAGCTGCATTGTTACCTTGTGTAACTCTTGACACATCCATCTTATGTGCTACACATTTAGCTATTGCTATTTCCTTAGGCTTCATCATAGCATGCAACAATTTCATTATCTGAGTGTGATGCTGAATTGGAGAACCATCCGTTTTCTTAAACCCTTGGTTCTTCCACACTGATCCAAACAAATGACACACATTTTGCTCATAAGCAGAATCAGTATATATTGTCACTCGCTTACCTTCTGCCAACAAACATGCTTCAGTTAATCCCACAAGTTCAACAAGTTGTGCAGACGCAGGCTGGGGTATTATTTCAGCCTTTTCAACAACAAAACCAGTTCCTTGAGCTCTTACCACAGCATAACCAGCACTCAATTTATCACCCACATGATAACAGGAACGATCAGTCCAATATTCCAGATCTGCCTCATGCAATGGGAGGGCCTGCAAATCAGAACGAAGCCTTGAATATCTCTCTGCTTCCTGTACACAATCATGCGGCTCACCATCCTCTGGAGTTGGCAAGTTCTCAGCTGGATTCACTGTGGCACACCTCACCAAAGTGACATCTTCCTGCTCTAAGAGTCTATGATAGTCCCTGAGCCTAGACATAGTCAATGTATATTTACCATAGTTTAAGAGGTTTCTGAGACTATGATGGGTAAGAATTGTCACCGGATAACCCATAGTGACTGATGATGCCTTATCATACATCAAAAACACTCCTACCATTGCTCTGTAGCACAGCGGTAATCCCAATTCCACTTCTGAATATGCAGTAGAATAATAGGAAATAGGCTGAGGACTCGTTCCTGTACCTATTGGCTGACAAAGAACCGCGCATGCATATTTACCCCCAGTTGAGGTAGACACATACAACAAGAAATTCTTAGAGTAGTCTGGAAGAGCTAACGCTGGGGCCTCTTGTAACCTTTGTTTGACTGTTTCAAATGCCAAAAGGCCATCCTGTGTCCAGGAAAGATTACAATGAAGCTGAGCATTCCCTGTATCTTTAATCATAGCTCTCAAAGGTCCTGTTAAACTAGCATAATCCTCTATCCACGCTGAGGAATAACCAGCAATACCAAGAAACGTCAACATCTCTCTGACAGTTCTAGGCTTTGGAACTTTACGAATCGCTTCCAACTGACCTTCAGAAATGCTTCTGCGACCCTGTGTTATTGTCTGACCCAAATAAACCACCTTCTCTTGACAATACTGCAGCTTCTTCTGAGAGGCCTTGTGCCCCTTTTCTGCCAGTATTTGTAACAGTTTAATTGAGTCCCTGTGACAAGTTTCCTCATCCGGTGAACAAATAATGATATCATCCACATATTGAACAACAGTGCTTTTTAACACCTGATCTATCCCCATCAAATCATCCTTCAATACTTTATTGAAAATGTGAGGACTATGTTTGAACCCTTGTGGCAATCTCTTATACTCATAAAACTGTCCCTTGTATGTGAATCCAAACAAACCCTGAGATTCAATACTAAGTGGAACACTAAAAAACGCACCACATAAGTCTAACACAGTGAAATAAGTAGCCTCTGGCGGAATTTGAGCTAACAAAGTATGTGGATCCGGCACTTCTGCTGGAAAATCAGCCACCACTTCGTTCACCGCTCTCAAATCATGTACCATGCGATAAGAACCATCCGGTTTCTTTAGAGGTAACAAAGGCGTGTTACTCTGAGGATTTTGTGTTATCTTCAAAACATCGGCTTTCAACAGTCCTTCAATTTGCGATTCAATCCCTTGAACCGCTTCTTCTTTCAGTGGATATTGGTTTCTCCAAGGGGGTTTAACCCCTAGTCGGAGTTCAACTTTCACTGGTTGGGCTGATTTCACTAGTCCAATATCGGCACCATGCTGAGCCCACAAACATTCTGGAACTTGTCGCAGCATCTCCTCTTTCATAGAGTGTGAATCCGTTTTAGCACTGCAAATTGATTCGTTTGTCATCTGCACAGCTTGAGGCTGTCCCAATCCTTGAGCCGAAATCATAATTTTGAGAAATCTCTGATCTTCACTCCTCCAAATGGCAAGATTTTCTTTCAATGGTACAAATGCAACTTCCTCTGCTTCTGCCATCATTTCTCCTATGTGCTTCTGCTCATATTCCTCTGACACCAACAAAGTCACATGTGGCACACTCTTCTCAATGTCAAATTCTCCATTCAAATAGTCATTACTGTCTATCTTCATAGCTGCTCCTTGTGGTCCCAGAATTATACAACCTGAACTAAGTTGAACTTGATCTGGCTGACAACTCATCCATTCTTCTGAATTTGATTGGGCAGCATTCTTAAAATACTTGAGCGTACAATGTAATGGATATTCTGGAAGCTTCGCATTAGGCATATTTGCCACAATAAACTTCTCCCACAAAATTGCTGGCTTCAAAAGCTCTGCACTCAGATTTCCGATCCAAAATACCGAAGAAGCTTCAGTTCCTGTCATCATCAAAAATTGGTCAACAACATCATTTGGAACTTCCACCAGACAGCCATCCGGTGTACATTTTATTGTACAGTTCAACCTGCACAAAGCATCTCTTCCCAAAAGTGCCATAGGTGTATGTTCTGATACCAGTATAGGTATTGTAGTCTTCAGGTGTTTATAGCAGAGCTCAGTTGGTTTTGTAAGAGGAACCAGCTGTTTAACTCCCTCAAACCCGATTGTCCGAATCAATTGACCAGACATGGGGAGATGTATAGCATCTTCAGGCCGAATACAGGTAAAAGTAGCTCCGCTATCAGCCATTGCTTCCAATGGTCGATTATTTACTTTAACCTCTATTGTTGGATCTCTCTCCAGCCCTGACACTACCAGCTGACACCCCCCTTTCGAGTCTTCTGGGCACCTCTAGAATCCTGGTTCCAGACCCCCGTAAGGGTTCACCGGTCCCCCGAATGGCCTAGATTGACCTCTAAATCTTCCTCTGAAGTTTCCTCTAGGATTTCCTCTGAAGTTCCCTCTGACATTTCCTCTAAAATTTCCTCCTATATTATTACACTCACGAGCAAAGTGTCCACACTGTCCACAATTGTAACATGCTTCTGAAGATTGTTGAAAATATGGTTCAAATCTTCCTCCTCTTCCTCGTCCAAAATTTCCTCGTCCTCTTCCTCTCCAGGTTTGTGGTTGACCAAAGGCAGGCTGTGGATAGGAAGCCACTGGTGATGGCTGCATCGATTGGAACTGAACTTGATCAGGCTGTGATTGTGGTAATGATTGATTCAATGGAGCCTGACTCTGCATCACCAGAGCCTGCTTCTTGTCCTTCTTCTTGTTATCCACCAGCTGTACTTGATTGAGTTTTCTGAGGACTTCTTGATCTTGCTCTTTCTGATCTTTTTCCTTCTTCCTATAGAGCTCCACTTGATGAGCTATGTGATCCGTGTAAACACTCTTCGCCATGTTTCCAAGACCAACCACTTCAGCCAGCTTGCTCCTGACTGGTTGAGGCAGCCCCTTCTCTATTTTGCCTCTCAAAATTGACTGCTCCATTTGGCTCAAATCCGGGTCATTTCCTGTGACATTTCTCCACTTTTGGAAGGCTCTTGAGACATAGGCCCTCGGATTCTCTTCCTGTCCCAGTGGGTCAATAAGAACATTATCGGGATGTACATTTGTCGGAAATGTGTCTCTCAGGGCTCTCCAAATGCGTGCTCTATTTGCCGCAAACAACTCTGGATCATTCACAGCAGTACCCACATATCGGTTAAGTCCAGCTCTCTGTAAAATCTCTTCCATAGCTGGAACTCCTAGGAGATTAGCCAACAGTCTCTTAATATCTCCTATAGCAAAGTGTGTTCCTATCATGAGCTCATCCATCTTTGAAGTCCAAGGATGTGCTCCATCCTGAAGAATGGGTAACTTCTCCATCATGTCTGACATATCTGTGTTCTGCCAAGGCTTGTACTCGAGATTCTGTCCTCGAACAACCACTGGAAACATCTTCTTGGATGTCAGCCCTTTTCTGGGGCGTAATGAATATTTGGACT
Source organism: Lagodon rhomboides (assembly GCA_039737535.1). Classification (NCBI taxonomy): domain Eukaryota; kingdom Metazoa; phylum Chordata; class Actinopteri; order Spariformes; family Sparidae; genus Lagodon; species Lagodon rhomboides. The sequence continues at coordinate 13,708 of JBBNBP010002677.1, read as the reverse complement.
CCACTTTTCGGGAACCTTTTCTCTGCAGCTTTTCCTTCTGAATTTGCAGTTCTTCCAATTGGCTCTCCAGCTCTTTTCGACTTTCTGGTTCAGTGGATTCCTCCAGATATGACAGACATCGATCTATACCTTTTTCGACTTCTTTCAAGGTCCTTAAATGATCCTCTTCTACCCTGGTGCTAGATGTCGCAGGGTAAAATCCTCTTGATGCTGAAGCACCCTTGCTTTCCCATTCTTCATCGCTGTCTCCATTTTCGCTCTCATCAGAACCATCATCTTCCATTTTCTTTTCCTTCCTTTGTCTGTCTCCTCTTCTTTCTGCTCTGGCCAGAATCCGCCTAACTGCGGGATCATATCCACCCATGCACTCCTCCAGATCACTCTGATCATCATCTTCAGAGTCCATCTTCTTGATCATTATTTCACCTTCAGTTTCCAACTGAATTGTCCTCTTCTTAGTTTTAGATCTTGGGTACATCCTTACAGTCGTTTGTGCTTTTCCAGTTTCAATTGTTTGATCTTCTTCATCTTGAAGGCGATAATTACCCTCATGGCTAATCACTGGGAGTTGGGGATAGGCTTCCTTAAACTTTACTTCCTTCTCATAAGGTGGGGTTTTTTTTGATCGGATCTGTATGCGAGAACGGTGCATTGATTTCCGCCATTAGCTTTTCGATCTCTTTCATATTTTTTTGAATTATTTCCGCGCCTTTATCGTTTTGCTCTTTTGTAGCTTTTGAACGTTTCTGTCCCTCATTTTCAAACAATTGGAGAATGCCAAGCTCTGTTTGTCTTTTTTCTTTACGTTGTTTGCCCTTTTTGCCCTTCTTTTGATCCGCCTTATAGGTGGACACTAACACCTGCATTGTTTTAATTACATCTAGAGTGAGGGTCCCCTCCACTGGCCATGGTTGCTCAATTTCAGGCCAGCGCTTATGCCATTTCTCTGACATCTTTGCAATACCTTTAATCAAAGGATTACTCTTTTCTACTACATCAACAGGAGTAATTATTTTCGGATTCGGAATTGTAGCCTTCTTTTTTGCCATTATCATAGCTTCTTTTCCGGTTTAAATTATGAGTTCAAATCTAATTATCAAAACTTCAAACCTCTTAAAGCTATTTGGATCACTTTTCCCTCTCTCTCTTTTTTTTTAATTTTTTTTTTTTATTTAAACGAATTAATTAATTAACCAATTAACCAATTATCAAATGATCAATCAATTAAGCATCCAATTAACCAATCATCCAATTAACCTACCAATTAATCAATCCAACTTTAACTCAATCAATCGATCAATCAGTCAATCAATCAATTGACACTACTATATTAAAACAATCAGTACAAAAGGAAAAAAGGATAGCCAACTTCAAAGTGTCACACCGCGGTGAGGGATGTCTTGTCTTGGGTTTTTTGTCTTGTCAATTTCCGGTTTTATTTTGAAAAGTAACTTTCCTCTCGTTCCAGGTCACTTGCCCTTCCTCCTGTGTCATGGTCTGACGTCATCCCTAATCCCTGATTGTTTCCACCTGTGTTCCCCTTCCCCATGTGTATATAGTCTTTGTCTTCCCCTGTCTGCGTTGCCAGAGTATTTTCGTTGTCTCGTCAAGATATCTCCAGCCTTGTCCAAGTGTATCCAAGCCAAGTTAAGTTGTACGTTTTGTTTGTTCTGAATTTGTTTTTCTCTGTGTCAGAGTGATTTTTCGTTCATAGTTTTTTCATAGCCTTGTTTTCCTCCCTTGTTGGAGCGCTTTTGTTTGTAGTTTTGTAACAGAGATAGTGTAGATAATTTCATAGCCTGTGTGCTTTTCCTCTTCGGAGCGATTTTGTTTTCTTTCTTAAAATTTCATAGATATTCCTGATAAGATCAGCGTAGTTATTTTTTCCTCCTTCGGGAGTGTTTTTTGTTCGGTGTTCTTTTATTTTCATTAGTGTGTCTTCGGACCATAGAGATTTCACAGCCTGATTGTTTGTCACTACTGTCTCAGAGAAAACTGATTCGGAGAAATAAAGCCTGCCTTAACCGCTGCCACTCTGCATCTGAGTCCTTCTTTCCGCCACAGCCTGACACAAAGCAATCTACAGCCTGATTACAAAGCCCCAGCACCAAATCTACATATAATGTTGAATGGATCATACAAACAATCCTCCAGATTATAAGTAAAAATCCTTCAAAACAACTCAAATCAAGACAACTCACTCAAGACAATTCACGCACAAGCAACAAGACACACCGTTGCAACTCTCTACAAAATGTAACATACAAAATCAATACACCTAAACCTAATCAAACACATTAACTGGTCAGTCCGTTGCCAAGCCTCACTTTGAAACAGCAGGTTTATCTCATCAATGCACAAGCAGAGGAATACAGTCTATTAACCCCAGATTGAAAAATATTTGTGTGACAGCATATATGAGAAAAAACCAAATGCACATCAGCAAAGGTAATTATAAGTGAATACACATAGAGACATTTAAAAAACAGGTACTTGGTATAAGAGTTTGTGGATAAAAACTGCACTAGCCTTGATCAGACTGGATTCAGGAGCTGCACGCTGTCGTCAGCAAGCCTCAATCCGTGTGACGTATTGGCCAGCTGGTTTCTCTTCCCAGGTTTCTCCTCCTTTCTCTCTTTTTTTTTTTTTTTTCTTCTCCAAAGCCCTCACACAGCATAAGAAAACAAAGGAAGAAAACAGAAAAGAAATTCAACATCCTATACACTTAGACCCTTTTAACTGCACAAAATAAACTCATATAATGTTCACCCATTCACTACCAAGTCTCAAATCACTTTTATCCGCAAGATGTAACTTTTTAAACTACCTCTCATTTCTTATTTAAACACCAAGTTACAACTACAAATCCTGCATCCTCAAGATGAAATCCTAAGGAATTCCAAATTATTCCTCTCTTTTAAACTCTTATTAACCTATTTCCAATATTATAGAGTTATTACCCACACTTATATTTACTTAATACTCTATCATATATATATTTAACACTTTTTCCTTGACTTATGTCTATGCATACACATATCCCTACTGATCTCTCCACTTTTCTTTAGAATAACAAACGTCCTTTCTGAGGGCTCATACTTCAACCAGTTATAAATGTCCTCTCTTATAAAGGCTCATGTTTTGTTAAGCAATAAATGTCTTCTTAAAGATCTAAAAGAAGCTCATGATTTGTACTGAATTCAGAAAAGTCCCCCAAAAAGCTCATACTTTTAACCAAATTAATAACGTCCTATATAAGAGGCTCATATGGATTTTTAACAAATCCAGAACGTCCTCTTAAATAGACTCATATAGATTTTAACAAGTCCAAATTGTACTCAAAGAGGCTCATGTTTTTAGTAGCAAAAACAAATCTCTTTCCCTATCTTTAGTAAATCTCCTACTTTTAATCATAACCAATGCATGCCTATTCAAACACATAAAACACATTTACCATCTGCAGCTTCTCACTCACAGACAGGACACAAAAATGCACTTTCCACACACACACACAACCGCAGCAGCAGAGTCCAGCTCTACTCACCCACAGAAAAAATCACTCAATAATGAAAAACACAAAGCGAGCTCGTAAATCACACCACTTCAACTTTATCTTAAAAATACCGGTTTTCAATCCTAAATTCTTCAAAGATATCTTGTTCATACTTTTCCTAAAGTATACTTTTAACTCTTTTCTTTCTCTCTTTTTCCTTTCCTTTATTTCCTTTGTTTCTTTTTCCTTTATTCTTATTCCATTCTTTTCTCTGATCCTCTCTATTTTATCTTTTACCGTTATCCAATTGCCCTGGGCCCAGGGTTTTTTACTTTCCTATTATTTTTCTTACTATTCCAATCCGACTATTTCTCAAAGCTTACTGTCACTCAGCATCTAATTTACTCACGTCTTACCGTTAAGAAGTTGAGGTACCATTTTCATTAATCTTGCGTGGTTATTTAGCTCACCTTATGACCATTGGCTATTCTACAATTTTCCAAAAACTAAGCTCTTTTTTTCACTTTTCTTTCACATGAGCTTTTTTTTCCTTTTATTTCATTAATAAGACTCTTTTCTTTCACTTTTCTTTCACATGAGCCTTTTTCCTTTTATTTCTTTTCCCTTAACTTTTATTTCAACTTATTTCTCTATCTTACGTTCTATATTACTCCCCCCTTTTGCGTCGTGCACGACGCAATAAAATCTAAATTTAGAACAGAGTCTCTCTCCATCATGAACACAGCATGACTCTCACACACACACATACGCACACACCCGAATCTTTTCGGTGCAGCCCCAGCTCACACACACAGCTTCAGCGCACAGACCAGCGCTTCAAAATGTGAGTAATACTCACCCTCTCTTTTTGTCGACTTGTTCACGGGAGTCCGTGCGGGGAAGCCGTGGTGGCGCTGCAGGGTCGCAACACGTCCTGTTGATCGCGACGCCAAGGTTTGTTGTTTATTCTGTAGCGATGGTGTGAAGATGAAGAAGAAATCTCTGCCGACACCGACTTAGTTGTATAAAAAGATTTATTACAAAAAGCACAGCATCTGGACAAGCACCAAAAATTGCCTGCGTGAAGATTCGAGGCCAAATGTGAATCTCCCCCGAATTCCACACAGACCCTTCTACTTATACCCAATGTGTTGATCAATTCTCGAGGCACAAAGCCAACCTACCATGACCTCATCTATTCCAGGATATAGCATGTGATTTAAATTTATGAACCCTAAAAAACAAGTCTGAAAGGGCCCATCTATATAAGGAACTTGACCCTTGACCTGAGGCCTCACAGCCAAGGGCGTTCCTTCATAACAAGTATCAATTATCAGAAAATTCACCTCAGTTGCAAATTGTATCCTCCAGAACAAGACACGCTCACTTTGCAGTAACAATAACAAGTCTGCATCTGAGGCTGCTTAACACAAACAACTGTCTCATAATGGTTACCGTTACAATTTTCTAAATACACTGCCTGATTTGACAACTGCCTATTCTTGCAACTGTATTCAAGCCAGCGATCACCACAGAACGTGAAAATATTTACTCCTAAACAATCTGTTGCTGCTTGAATCTCTACTTCAGTGGCCCAACAACCAACATAGCTCATTCTCGATCTACTCAGATAATCTGCCATTGAAGAATACTCAGTACGCAAAATACTCTGATATACTAGAGGATTGGCCTGTAATTGCTTAAACACTGCCAATCGAATTTTTCGATGATTCTTCTGTGTGCCACACACAGCTTGACTAACTGCTCTAAAGAAACAATTACCATCACCAACTATTTGCTCATTCGTACAAGGAGCCCCTAATGCACCAACCTCTGTAGATACCAGACTGTGTTTTTCATACTCTACATTCAACTGTTTGCACAAAGCTTGTGCAACGTCACTATGCAGCGGACATCGCTGACAAATACAACATCTGAATTAACCGCATTAACATCCCTACTTTTCAACTTTTTTGATTCACGACTACCCACTGAAATCTTGCGTTTCACACCTGTCTGACTGCTGTTACTGCCAACTGTTACCTCTTCAGCCGACACTTTAAGTGGTGGCTGAAGAGGTAAGCTACAACCAAAGTCAACCCCACTGCTTTCCACAGTTTCACTTGGACTTTTGTGAGTGACACACACACCAGCAATCTCAAACAGCTTTGGAGTTTTCATTGCAGTGGCAAATTTGCATATGTGATCAAACACACGGTCAAGGCAACTAAAATACACAACAACACTAAAACCGTTCACATCTACCATGCCATCTGCACCGCGTGCGTGGGAGTCAACAACTGCATACTGCCCATCTCGACCAATAATAGCACATGTGCTGCCACTCACAGTCAGAAAGCATGTGTCATACTTGCTACACATCTTTCCCAAACCATTCCTGAGAGTGCTGTACACACCTGCATCAATCAGCTGTCCCTCAACCACATCAACATCACCAGAAACAAAGTCACCATACTCAAACTTAAATTTCTGTCCATCAATAATGGACTCTTTGGGCAAATCGGGAACACACAGCAGTTCAGACCTCCCACTGATGGACTTACTTTCCCGCAAAGACGTGTAGAGCTCGTCCCCTAACTCTACAACCTTATCAAGATCATCGCACTGCCACGAAAACACACTAGTGATGCTGTGTTTGGCTAAAGCTACCAAACTTACAGCCATACACTGAAGCCCTGCGTGTTGGAACCGAGCGTCCCCTTGGTGAAAAGTTCCCCTGATGGAACTTACATCGGTCTCTGGCCTGACTGTAACACTATCCTCAAGAGTAGCTGCAAACCCAACGTCAACACTCCTGTCTGCAAACAATGAAACACTCTCCCTGTCGTTATCTACTGGACTTGCCATGACAGAAATGCCATGAACAGCATACCACTTTGCACCTAAAGACCCCTTCAAATGACTGATGTGAAGCATCAAGTCATTAAGGCATGTGTTGAACACTGCCACAGACCTGCCAATACTAGATGCCATCCCAGATGCATCATGCGCGCCACAATCAACAACCACAAAATGCTCATTATGATGAATAATGGCACTTACTGCACCGTGGAGGTCCAACAGACACGAGCCATGCGTCAACAAATGCTGTTGCAGCTTCTCAAACATCAGCGTGTCCCCCTCCAGCCAGCTAAAATCATTACGTGCTGGAGGAGGAATAGCTACCTGCCACTGCCTGCCAAACACATTGTGCTGTTCAATCAGCTAGCACAACCATCTAGCGTCACCGTTCTGCCTAGCTTCAACTATGTGACTGGCCAGTTTGCCACCTTCTACACCTATGCTGTCAATATCTGTCCCTTTCCACGTGCACACCGGAGAAATTGCATGTCTCATTACTGCTGCAATACCACATGCTATGGATGTATTGATGTCAGAAGTGAGTGGTGCACTTCTGACATGAATGCCATGAACAGAAGACTGCAGGGACTCTGCACACCTGCAAGAAATGGGGTTATTACGCTGACCTTGAGGCAGGACAGGCACAGGGCGAGGAGGGACAGGCGCAGGAGGGACAGCCGCAGGAAGGGTCACCACACCAGGAGGAAGCGTGGGCCCCGACGCAGCACAGGTTGACACAACGTTTGGTGTCGCCTCCTACAACAGAAGAAGAAAGAAAACAAAAACATTAACAATGGCATGTACAGACATGATCATATAAAACACTATCATGCTACCACATTAGCCACAATAACAGACAATTGCAAGGATCCTTCAAATAACTTTACTAGCCTCCTGCTCCAGCACCCGGGCTTCAGGACGGACAGTCAACACGGATGCTGAGGTCACGACCTAATGAAAGACAGAATAAAAAACAAAACAAAACCTTAACCACACAGGAAGAATATCTTTGCTTGCTTCTTAAACTTTCTGTGTACACTTTTAGACTGTTTGCTCGGGTTCTGCTTCAAGTACTGCTTCTCATTCCCTTCACACTTATTGGTACATCACTAACAAAACTTCACCTACCTTACTCTCCCCCGCCTCCTTCACGACACTGGCAGACACCGGAGCTCTGCGTGTTGCCACAACCTGCAAATACAGAAAATACAATCATAAATAATCTCATAAACAAAGTAAAACCAATTAATTTATCTTTCCTTCACAATAACTTCACATGTGTGACATTTTCATAACCAGTTAACTGTTCAACCTGCAACACAATCTCCAGCTGGGTTAAAACACTACATACCTGCTTCCTGGCATGTCTGTGCTTCAAAGAAACAGGTCTGGAGCGACGTTCCACAGGCGAAGTCTAATGTGAGTAAAAAGAAATTAATCAAATACTTGGACACAACCCCTTTTATAGCCTCACTACTGGATTATTTCAAGTGTCAAGAAGGGAAAGCAACTCTAACATTTAATCTATCAAATGTAACTTTCATGTTAATTACCTTGTTGCCTGTGGGAACGCTGCCAAGAGCCGATGGAACAACGTTTTCCATGGCAGCCAACATATTTGGTGAGAACCAGACAGGATTGAGTGGAACAAAACACTCCCGCATGGCCACTGGAGCGCCATCCACCTGTATGACAGACAAGAGGATTATTTATAAAAGCTGAAATGTTCTCGCACAAAGCACACACAAACTACAACTGTCGAATACATATAGTAGTTAAATAAATCAGAAGATAACTTACCATATGATGAACCACCCTCTTCCGGGATGAACCAGAGCCGCGCTCATGGTCACCAGAGTGGTTCCTCTGTAATGACAAAGAGCACAACAAAATGAGAATCAGATTACAACTTTATGTGCCTTCATGAAAGTCTATTAACAGTGTCCAACTGCTTACCATCCTGCCTGACACCACGGTTGTCCATTCAGGCGGGGGGGTCCGTTTAGGTGCGACCTCCCCCACCACAACCACTCGTGGAACTACCCTAGGCGGGGGGGTCCGTTTAGGTGCGACCTCCCAAACCACAGCCACTCGTGGAACAACCCTAGGCGGGGGGGTCCGTTTAGGTGCGACCTCCCCCACCACTGCCACTCGTGGAACAACCCTAAGCGAGGGGGTCCGTTTAGGTGCGACCTCCCCCACCACAGCCACTCGTGGCACAACCCTAGGCCTGGGTGTCAGCGTGGGAGACACCGGGCGTGGCACCTGTGGCGTAGGTGCCGGTGTCTCCAGGTGCTGTGTGGTGGCAGCCAACAGCGACTCCACGAGGGGGGGGTCCCCATGTCATCACTGAGGTGCACCTACAACAAAACAATGACAGAAATTATTAAACTTTATGTTAAAAAAGGTGACTTTTACTGTCAAATAGTATGTTAAACACTCTCATTGCTGTATCATTTTACATTGGAAACATGTTGGTGATATTAAAATCATATATTCTACTTACACCATCACGACACCAAAGTCTCCTGTTGTTCAGGGGGAAGCGGTCAGCGTGGTGATAGTACTTAACACCTAAAAGAAAAGACAATCAATGATCAATGAAAAACCTTTACAAAAAGCAATGTAAACTTTCTTATTACAAAACCATAACTGGTCAAATATTATAAATTATATTTACAATATACAATTCTCATAAACGACCATAGAAGTGTTTAGAATGACTTCATTCTTCTCAAACATACCAAGGCGTGCTGACACGCGGTGAAATTCCTGACGGAACAACTCTTGCACATCCCCCGGGACCGTCAAACGTGGCATGAAGTCCACAACAAAAACCTGCACAGAAAGATAATGGTTCATTGCAAAATGTTCCTGAACTGTACACATCAGCATCACTAAAAATGTATACATGCGTATCGTACCTGAGCAGTCGGCCAGACGCTGAAGACAGTGGCTAGGTAGCGACCAAAAGCTACGCCACCATGCTGGTGGGTAGGACTGGCCGTCAGGTTGTTTCCTGGAGCTATGATGCAGACAGCATCAGGTGTCCGAGCAAGACCAACGTGCTCAACCTCGATCCTGAGCTGGTCCGCACACGCCCCCGGAGTCGACATGACACCAAAGGACTAGCAATCCTCTGGCATCGGCACTCTCCCATCCGCAAGGGAACGCAAATGGGAATCCCCTACAAGAAGAACAAACTGGAAGAAAAGACAGGGTTTGTTTAAGGATGAAGAAAAACAATTGAAGCTTCTAAACATCACTGTATTGTTTATGAATTCTTCATACCTTCTTCCCTGGGACCTCGGCTGGGATAACCAACTTGTACTGTCGCCCAGTGTGCGCCGAAGTTGCCCATCTAATCACTTTGTGTCGCCAACCTGTGCCACGACCTGTTGATGAACATAAAACACAAAAACTTAATATTCATAACCACATGTGTGAACACTCTACTACACTGTTAAAAACACAAACTGTATCAGCAGCATTAAACACAGTCTTACAGCAAGAACAAAAATCCAACAAAGGAAAGATTGATTTAAACATGGAATATTACTCACATGCTTCACCATCACTGGAAGCCAACTGAAGAAAAACTGTAAAAGTCTTACGCTCCGACTCCCTCCACTTAGCCGCCTCGGAGCGACGGTACTTCTTGCCGCGAGGCATCTAAATATATGTAAACACAATCAGTACATTACTTATATTAAATCACTGAACATCCATTGATTATGTAAACAAGACAGTGAGTCATATTTTAATAAAATAGCAACAACAAAATCATCACAGCTACAGCTTTAGATACAATGAATCAAGCTAACTTAAAGCAGATTTTAAAATAATTCTGACTATACCAAGTCTCTGAAAAATTATTATAACTATACACAACCGCTCCTAAACAATCAAACTACCATAAACATTCTTGACTGACAAAGCAAAACCACTTTTTCAACCACACAACATTCTGCCAAAAATAATTACAAACTGCATATTTGTATCATCACATCAAAACATCCCAATTGCTGCCTCCATGAATTTCAAAACACTCTTGTCACAGTGTATGTATCACTGTTTGCTAACATACCACAAATACAGTAGTGAAGACTATCTCTCTCTGCTGGCAAACAATGCTAACTGCAATTGACGACAGGAAAACCGTGTAACTGGCAAATTTGGTGACAGTTTACACAATTTATTTCCATGTAACCTTGTTATAATAACATTCTCACCAATATAGCTATATAAATTAACACAAATAATACTGAAGAGCTACTTACAGCTGGTGGATTGTGGCTGTACAGTTCGATTGTATTACTAATTTAGGAGTATAGTACAGGGTGAACTCAGTAAGTTACGTTTCTTTTTCCTCTATACATTTCCCTATCTCTCGGCGATAAAAACAAGGAGAAATTCAAATTTTACTCCAGCCAATCACAGCGCTAAACGCAGAGACGTTGAAACGTCACTCCCGACAATCACAGCGAAACAAATACCTCCAAATTCAAAATATACTCGCGCAAACCACCGCGCTGTAACGGAGTTGGTTACCAGTGCTGCCATGTGATAATTCTAATTAATTTTCATATTAAATTAAAATAATAATGTCTAAAGACTGACGTTGCTACTAGCTTATAGCTGATTTAGCAAACAAACCAAACGCATATGCTGCCAACCACTTACTTGTAACCTATGCTAACAGCCAACTAGCTCCCCTGTGACTAACGGTACACAGCAACCAGCACCAATGCCAAATATAACAACAGAAGAAGACTCTTTAACTTTTACCTCTGCTGCCGAGCAGTGCCAAAAATGCTTGCTAACTACCTCTCTCATGACAGAAGAGTAACGTTAGCCACAGTGTTAAAAGCAGCTAATACACACATAACATATCTGACTGACGTTAGCAGTTACGTCTTATGCTAACGCTTTACAAATTCTAAATTAACTCACCGTGTTGAGCCAGTCGAAACTCCGTAACAAGAAAACAATGTTGTTGTCTTGAGCCGTGTGAAAGTATCTGTATGTGTGAAAATGTGTATATCTGTGTATTTTGTCTCTCTTTGTCTCTCCGTTCAAAGGCTAGCAAAACGCTAATCAGACTTAACTCTTAAAAGTTTTTTGCTAAAGGGACTTAATGCGCCGCACAGCTTCTTTTAAAAGCTCACAGTTCAAATCCAGCCAACCAATCACTGCGCAGCAACGTCAATAACCCAGTTAGGGTGTATGATATTGGTTGAGATTGTGATAACAACATACATTGATCATACATTATTAATTGGTATTGTATAGGGGGATTAAACAAATATTTTTGCATCTTTAATTGTGCTTAACATAAAAACGTAGTGCATGTTTGTTAGTGGATGCTGCAATCCTCAATGTAGCCTACCCCCACAACAAAAATCAAATGGTTCAGTCTGACCGACAGGAACACAACACACGAGTGGTCAAAATCCAGATATAATATATTTAAAAGTACATTATACGCTGGATTTCATGTTTCATAAAATTTATTCATGCCGCCAATAACAAGAATCTGCGAAACATTATAATAAACATTTCTATCCACGCCACATACTACACACGGGGACCGGAACATACGTAACTCCAGCTGCTGCAGCGATCAGCTGTCAGTGACAGGTAGCAAGTTGGCTCCGCTAACATATAGGCTAAGCTACATCCCACACGTCTATCAGTGTGCAAACGGATAAATCCACGTGATTCATCCCGTCACTTGCGTATCATTGTCTTTATCATTGATGGGTCACCACTAAAATTAAACAGCGTGATAAATAATAAAGACGACAGGTATGACACTGAAGTTGTGACGTGACGTTTTTTTGACCACGTGATGTGATGATGCATTCCTATCGATCTGAAAACTAGGAAGAAGGAAACTCAGGTGCATTTTAACTGCGTTTTGCGTGAAAGTACTTGCCAAAAAACACTACAAATGTGTGAAGTCCTGCCAAGCACATTAAGGGTATTTTTTCTGAGTTTAAAATGCTAATTAAATGTATAAAACCTTAATTTTCTGTGATAGTGTTATCATTTATGTGTGACTGGCTTTAACTTTCACCTGGCTTTATTTTGCATGCTTCTTTATATAAAGCAAGATGTGATACTTCTTGTTTGTCTGAAAAATGTCCTGTGTACTTGACACTCAATGTGTAACACAGGGTTAAACAACCATTATGTCGCCAACCAGTACCAGTGAACATATTCACTACATGTGACAGTGGTACTACCAAGTAGACACTACACAAAGGAGGAGGCTACCAGCTGTATAAACACCAGCATGATTGACACTTCTCAGACACTCACCTTGACACTGACTTCTTGTGTTGATTCACTTGCACCAAATTGTTGCACTACATTATACAACCACTACCTGAATCCACAGGCATTGTAATTTTCCACAGTTCGTATGTATCTACTTCTACACTCAAATAATAATACAAAACCGCTATCACTATGAACTAATTGTAACAACTACAAAGTTTACTTCTTGATTATACAACTAACCATCTCTCACATGCAAGTTCCAACATCATAAAAATTACGTTGCTTCTTTAAAAAACACACAAAGAAGTAATGACTAACACTAACATATCTAGAACACTTTTTTTTATCCCATACTGTAAAAGTATGACTACTTCTAACACACTCATCACCATAGAAGACATATAGAAAATGAAACAAACTCAAATCAGAACAAGAACTTTTATTTATTTACATGAACATGAATACAAACAAGTATGTTTCAGCCATCACGCCACACCTTCTCCTCCTACAACAAAAAACATAACCAACAAAGACAAATACATTATTACACATCAATTAAACTCTCACATAAAGGTAGACCTTGAATATAACAAACTATTACAATCTCAACTTACCCCTCTCGTCCACCGCAACAACTCCTACACAACACACATAGCAAAGGCAAAACAACTATTACCCTTTAATTACCCTCAAACATAAACATACAGCTTTCATATAACAAACTGCCACATATTAAACTTACCCTGCTCCACCACCTCCACCACTCCTAAAACAATACCATAAATAACACACACAAATCAACTATTACCCTTCTATTACACTCAAACATAAACATAAAACTTTAATGTATCAAACTTCCACAATCTGAACTTACCCTCCTCGTCCACCTCAACCACTCCTACATCAAACAACACAAATAAAACAGACAAATCAACTCTTACCCTTCTATTACACTCAAACACAAACATAGACTATTCATATAACAAACTGCCTCATTTTACACTTACCCTGGTCCACCACCTCCACCACTCCTAAAACTCATTCCATAAATAGCACAGGCAAATCAAC